>CAUYUJ010007969.1:371780-386780 GCA_963575745.1 Prorocentrum cordatum | reverse complement strand
CCTGGCGGAAGCGCTCAAGCCAGCAGCACAATGGCCATCAGCCCTGGGGAAGGCACGAGCCGGCAGGGATCCTGAAACGGCTCGAGCCCGAGCTTGAGGAAGGAGGAGGAGAGAGAGGAGGGATGAGGAGGGGAGGAAGCAGGATAAGGAGGAGGGGGAGGAGGGAGTAGGGGAGGCGGAGGAGGACGGGGCGGAGAATACAGGGAGGGGAAGAGGGTAGATTAGGGTAGATCAGAGAATGGAGCATGCTCCCTCGCAGCCTGCGAGAGCTTAAACACATTAAGCTTGCCAAGAAGCCCGGGGTGCTCACCACTCTGGGCCGAGGGAGTCCTCCCTCAAGGCCTGCTTGTCAAAGGCCTCTCGTGCACGCTCCTAGCGGCACCGTTCGACCGACTCCCGTAGATCTGAAAAGCGATCCCATACATATCCAGAGGTTCAGGGACATCTAACCCGTAGGTTGTTCCCACAGACAATGACCCCGAACCGACATCAGAAATTATCAACTTCCCCACCCACCAAGGTCAAACCTCCAAGGACGGTGTACACAACTGCCCAAGCTTAGGAGGTGGGGGCGTGGCGACATTAAGATGCAAACCTCTCCGAAGCCTGCTCCTCTGACTGGCGGGTCCTGGGCGCGTTGTACCTTTGCAGACATCCGCTAGGCCCGACCCAGGCCTATAGCCTACTCCGAGTTTCTCAATATGCGTCGGGGGGGCGTCGCCCCCGCCGACCGCCCCGCATCGACCCCCGTCGCGGGCAGCCACCGCGCGCCTAAGGCGCTCCGACCCCCGTCGCGGCGCGACGACGAGGCGAGGTTGACCCCCGTCGGGGGGGGTACCACCCCCCCACGCTTATCAAGACACCCAAAGCGTTTTCCTTCTGCACACTGGTGCCACAGCCAATGCAGAACAAAACTGGAGGATGCTCTCCGGGCCCGACTTCATCGGCCCGGGCGATCTCCTGCCCCTCAAAAGCGACCAAGGTTGCATGATGGGCCTGTTTTCCACCACCACCACCAGCATAGGTTGGAGGGAGGAGGAGGAGGAGGAGGAGGAGGAGGAGGAGGAGGAGGAGGAGGAGGAGGAGGAGGAGGAGGAGGACCCCCTCCCCCTCCAACTGATGGTGGTGGTGGAGGACAGGCCCATCATTGCAGCCGAGCGAGCCTGCGCGTGGGCCGCGCCGGCGTGCAAAAGCTCGGCCGGGAGGGCGGCTGGGCCCCCGAGCCTGTCGCGCGCGCGTCGCAGAGGCGCCGCCCACGCGCTCGCCGGGCCGGCCTCGAGCGTCGACTCGTCGACGTCGAGATCCAACGCAGCATCGGCTGTGCCGCCGACGCCGTCGGCGTCCCGAAGGCGGGCCACACATGCATCCACGCGCGCAGCCCACCTTGCCAGACACCCGCTTGCTCAACGCACCTCTCGCAGGCCTCGACAACAAACTCTTGCTCTCCAGGGGCTTCCCACAAGAGAGCGCCTTGCTTGGCCCACTCGTTCGCGAGACGATTCTCCCGAAGTTTCCAAAGGTCTTCGCGAGACGTGGCCTCCTGGAGGGCCCTGTGGGCATCGACCTATTCAACCGCGGCCAAGGGCCCCACTCTGGCCCGCCATAGCTTCCACATGTGACGACTCTCGTTCCTCGGGTCAAGGGCCTTAGCCGAATTCGCGGCACAACCCACACATCAAGCGCAATCGCTGAATACTTCGAGCGGCGATTTACCCGCATCCGAGGGCGGCTCCGAAAACCGAGCCAGCAGAGAGAACGCGCAGTCCTCTGGTCGACGTGCACTGCGGACCAGCATGCACTCCGAGCCGTGCTTCATGCTGAAGGCAGAGCCATCGACGAAGATGGGCCCTCCCCAGAGCCACCCGGGCAGAGCCTTCACAAAGCGCACCCAACGCTCCTCTGGAGTCTCGGGCTGCCCGAAGCACCGCTCAGGGGAAGGGAAAAAGCAACGTGCAAATAACTCTGCCTCATCTTCGCCTAGACTAGCGACTCGCTTGGCCGCCCTGCCCAGCTCCAGAAGGCACTGCCGTGCGCCTGAAAGCCGCTGCACAAGGGCAATCGTACCCTTTGTGGAGCAGGGTCCCGCGGCTTCGACAAATCCTGCACTTATCGAAGAGAGCTCTGCCGCGCCCCTGAAGCCTGGCTCGAGGCCACTGGGTACCCGAGAGCAGGCTACGCGCAAAGTTCTTCTAGTGTTTCCTGGGTCCTGCAGAAGCGTTTCCCGAATAAGACTCTCCCCAGGGGTCTCCAATTGAGCTCAGACCTCCAGCCATTGTATCTACTCATTGCCACAAGGTCCCAAGCGGCAGCAGCCATTCTATTGACGGCTCGACCCGGGGAGAAAAACAGGAGGTCCACAACCTCGCCAAACGTGCCCACCAGCTCCGTCGTAGATCGCACGCTAGCTCCCGCACGTGTCCATGGAGACTTCGCCTGAAGGATGCTCGGGGACGCCTCGAGCACAGACTCCCAAACCGACAACTCAGGAAGCGACGTCTCCAGGCACATGGCCCAGGCGTGCGCGACTTCATCTACGCGAACGACGGCAAGGTCCCTCCAAAACCCTCGATGCATGGCGCGCAGACGCAGTCCTAGGCTGGACCCGGCTGTGAGCCGGCCGTCGGCTCGCAGAGCCGCAACCCTCAGGCCGTTGAGCTCGAGGTCGGCCAGTCCCATCACCGCCGAGCCACGGACCGCAATGGCCGTCGGCGAGCTCCAGAATACCCGCTCCGCCGCAGCACGAGCACCACGCAGATCGCGCACGCGCTTGGCTGCTTTGCCTCCGCCTTGGCCAACCTCTTGCTCTGCTCCGTCACGCTGCGCTTGACGCCGTCGGAGCCGTCGCCTCCCAGGCACCTCACGCCCCTGGACCGCTCGATCTCGCCAGCCCAGGCCTCCTCCAGAAGCTTGGCAAGCTCGGCATTGCCGGGGAGCCATTGGGAATGATTGGGGGCTCGGGCCTGCAGGGGAGCCCGAAGGGGCGTCAGGAGGGCCGTCTTAGTCGCTCGTCGCAGTGGCTCTTGGTTCGCCCACTTTCGCGTCAACATGCTCGTGGTGCGCGAAATTTCCGATCCAGATGTTCGTCGCACCGCGGGCCCAGCACGCCTTCCTTCCATCTAGAACTTCGGATTCTTAGATCGTCTCCCAGGGCTTGATGGCAAACGGCAGCCCAACTCGTCCGGGCAAAAATCGCAGCTTCCTCTCAGTGCGCCCGCCCACGAGGAAGCGCAGAGCACCGGGCCACTGTGCGGCCGCGAGCCTCACCGTGCCCAGAAGCCAGCAGCAACTGGCCGTCCATCAGCGGCTGCGCGCGCACCGGAGGGAAGCGCCTCCCCTGCTCGACCAGCAGCGCAAGCACCATGAGCTCGGCCAAGCCCAGGGCGCAAGAGCAACCGGCCCCTATCTTTGGGTCGGGCATGTCCGCCTGCAGGCGGATTTTGGAAGAAAACTTGAAAATAATCACAGAAAAACAAGAATAGTCAACAAAAAAATAGGAAAATCGCCCCCTGACTATCTTTTGAATATCCCTCCTGTAGAGGGACATGTCCCACTTGACCCCATCTTCCCGTAGGCCCTGATGGCCACCCTCAGCGCTCCTGCGAGCCTGGCTCGTCTCGGGAGCCCGTAGGCGCAGCAGGACGCCTCCAGCAACGGGAGTGGGAAGCGAGTGGGAAGAGCGCTTCCAGACGAGGAGGGAGAGGTGGGAGAACGCAGGCGGGAGGGGTGTGAAGAGAGGAGATGTTCCGGCGGCAGGGCCAGGTGCGCCCGTGTCTCCTAGGGAGGTCGAGCCCCTCTGGTCCTCGCCTTCCTCACGAGGGGCCAGAGCTGGTAGTTCGCTCGTGTCCTGCCTGCCCCTTCGCTCCCCCTCCCCTCCTCCCTCGACCCTTCGGGAAGCCACCTCTCCTCCAGCTCTCTGCTGTTTAGAACTCGAACCATCGCGCGCGTTTCGCGCGCGCTCAAGTTCTAGCTAAGGTCATGATCATCGTCATCATTGTCATCCTCATCCCTGTCATCTTCATCGTCATCGCCATGGTCATGGTCACCTTCACCATCACAACAATCACGATTATCACCACCATTATCATCCGCATCGTGATCACCATCGCCATCATCGTCATCGTACTTTTCAGCATCACCATCCGCATCATCAACACCTTGTTGGACGTCGTCGGCGTCGTCGTTGGCATAGTCATCGTCATCATCATCAGCGTCATCACTATCATCATCCCCGGTACACTGCAATCCCCTTCCCCTCCTCCTCCCGCCCTCCCTCTTCCCATCATCTTATACTCATCCTTTTCCTCGTCGGCGTCTCCCGGAAAGACACCCCTGTTCCTCCACCTCCTCCTCCTCCTCTTCCTTCTCCTCCTCCTCCTCCTCGTCCTCCTCCTTCTCCTCCTCCTCCTCCTCCTCATCCTCCTCCCTGTCTTCTCCGATCTTCGGTGTGTCCCTCCTTGTGTTCCTTCACCTACTTCACCTCCTTCCTCCTCTCGAGCCCTCTTCATCCTGCGCTCCCCTTCCCTCCTCGTCCTCAGCATCCCTCTCCGAGCCAGAAAAATCAGAAAACATTACAGATAATCTTACACGAGCAATGTCCCTCCCCCTCTTCCCCCTCCACTTCCCCTCTTCGTCCTCCTGACCTTCCTCCCCCTCCTCCTCCTCCTCCTCCTCTTCCTCCTCCTCCTCTTCCTCCTGCTCCTCCGCCTCCTGCTCCTGCTCCTGCTCCTGCTCCTGCTCCTCCTCGTCCTCCTCGTCCTCCTCGTCCTCCTCGTCCTCCTCGTCCTCCTCGTCCTCGTCCTCGTCCTCGTCCTCCTCCTCCTCCTCCTCCTCCTCCTCCTCCTCCTCCTCCCCCCTCCTCTTCCTCCCCTCCTCCCTCCTCCTATTTTCCTCCTCCTCCTCCTCCTCCTACTCCCCCCTCCACTTCCTCTTTCTCGTCCATCGCATGAGCGCCCCGCGCGCACTCCTGCCAGAGCCTGCCGCAACGTTCGGCGGTGGAGGGCGGTACATTTCCGGAGAGCGGGCCTCGCGCCCTGGCGCCGCGCACAGTCCCGACAAGGCTTGCAGCGGCTTCAATGGTGGACGGCACGAAACGCGTGAGTCGTGTGCCGAAGCCGTGAAGGACGACGGGGGAGAGGAGGAGGAAGAGGAGGAGGAGGAGGAGGAGTGAGGAGGAGGAATGAGGTGTGAGGTGTGAGGAGTGAGGAGTGAGGAATGAGGAGGAGTGAGGAGTGAGGAGCGAGGGGTGATGAATGGGGAGGAGAAAAATGGAGGAGGAGGAGGAGGAGGAGGAGGAGGAAAGGAGGCGTCTTTTCAGAGCGGGCCTCTCGTCTTGGCGCCGCGCGCAATTCGTCTCACAACCTGCGCAGCTGCTGCGAGGAAGGGGCACGGGACGTTCTCACAGCAGCGCGCGGGGGGGCTCTCGCCGTAGCGCCGCGCGCGCGTGCAGAAGCATGGAACACTTGGAACGATGGAGGACGGCCCTCCTGCAGCACAGTGCGCGCGGGGCGCTCAGGCAATGGACGAGGATCGAGGAAGAGAAGGGGGAGGAGGAGGAGGAGGAGGAGGAGGAGGGAGGAGGAGGAGGAGGAGGAGAGGAGGAGGAGGGGAGGAGGAGGAGGAGGAGGGGGAGGAGGAGGAGGAGGGAGGAGGAGGGGGAGCAGGAAAATAGGAGGAAGGAGGGGACTCGGGGACTCGGGGAGGAGGAGGAGGAGGAGGAGGAGGAGGAGGAGGAGGAGGAGGAGGAAAATAGGAGGAAGGAGGGGGGTCGAGGAGGAGGAGGAGGAATCAGGCGATCGCTTGAGACGTCCAGACCTTGTCTAGAATGACACGGCTCAAAAACATGTGACACTACGCGTATCGAGGGCAACGCCTTCTCACCACGGCGCCCTCGCTCGAGACTTCCTGGAGGCCCATGGCCACGAGGTGTAAGCTTGCGCAGGAGTAGCACGGATGGAGGGTGGCTCTTCTTGGAACTTGGGATCTTGCTTGACATCCGCCGAGCTGATGAACACAATTTTCTGCGTTCTGGATTACGCACCGGGAGGATGCAAGACAGCTCCTTTGCCAAGTTGGGCCCCTCGCCAAAATTGCAGGCCCATGCTCTGCTGATCTGTCCAGGGGGGCTCTTCTTGCACTGAGAAAGCAACTTTGCAGGGACGCATGGGGCCGGGACGTGGGACGGGAGGGTGCGTTGCAGCAAAGCTGACGAATCTTGGATTTACTCTGGCCCTTCTCCTCCTCCTCCTCCTCCTCCTCCTCCTCCTCCTCCTCCTCCTCCTCCTCCTCCTCCTCCTCCCGCCTCCTCTGCCCACCCGCTCCCAGCCGCCTCCGAGTGCGTTTCGGACCCCACGACCACTGCTCCTCCTCCTCCTTCTCCTCCTTCTCGTCCTCCTCGTCCTCCTCGTCCTCCTTCTCCTCCTCCTCCTCCTGCCTCCTCCTCCTCCTACTCCCGCCTCCTCTGCCCACCCGCCCCCGGCCGCCTCCGAGTGCGTTTAGGACCCCACGACCCCCTCCGAAAAATACACTCTGCGCACCCCTGCAGCACGACAGGAGTGGTGGGGGCGGCCACGGGCGTAGAGCTCCTGATCAACCCCTCGCCATCGCGTGTCCCAGAGCCTCGGAGGCATGGAGGTGAGCACCAACGCCAGCACAGGGGGGGGCGGATGATCCTAGATTCTGGTGTTGGTGGAAATATGCCAGGCGCACAGAAGGCCCGAGTCTTACCACCATCACCGAGATCGGGACCATCTTCCCTCGGTGGAGGCACACCGCTGGTACTGGTGCTGGTGCAAACCTCCTGGACTCCGAGAGTCTCTGCCCCCCATTCGCTTCGCCTAGCCGAAAGCCAGGCATAGCCGAGGAGGAGGACTGGTCGGCGGCGAGAAGGGGGGTGGAATAAGAAGGGGCAGGCCTTCTCAGAAGGCTCGGAGGTCCCCCGGCCTTCTGAGAAGTTCTACGTGAGCCTTCCCCGAAGCCCGAAGACACCGAAAGCCTCTCAGAAGGCGCGAAGGCTTCTGAGAACTCCCGCCGTCTTCTGAGAAGGCATTCGCCTTCTCGCTTCCTCCCCTCCTCGCTCGCCGCCGAACTGCCCCCCGGAGGAGAAGGAGGAGGACGAGGAGGAGGAGGAGGCGGCGGCGGCGGCGGAGGAGGAATCCTGGCAGAGGCGAGTCGCCTCCTCCTCCTCCTCCTCCTCCTCCTCCTCCTCCTCCTCCTCCTCCTCCTCCTCCTCCTCCTCCTCCTCCTCCTCCCCTCTCCCCCCCTGGGCCGGGCGCCCGCGGGGCGGCGCGGCCTC
Source organism: Prorocentrum cordatum (assembly GCA_963575745.1). NCBI lineage: Eukaryota > Dinophyceae > Prorocentrales > Prorocentraceae > Prorocentrum > Prorocentrum cordatum. The sequence continues at coordinate 379,489 of CAUYUJ010007969.1, read as the reverse complement.
GCCCTGGGGCACCCGCGCGGCGCCGGAGCGCCCCGCGCCGGCGTCCGGCGCCCCGCGGCGCGCCCAGGCGGCCAGGAGGCGGTCCGACTCGAGCAGCGCCTGCTGGGCCTCCCAGCGCACCAGGACGGCACTCGGGCACGCCTCCTCCCCAGGAAGCCGGCGCTCCAGCAAGAATGGGAGCGGCGGGTCTGGGCAGTTTTCGGCCTCCAGGGGCCCTCGCCGGGCTTCGAGAGCGTCAAGAAGTGACTCGGGACGAAAGAAACCGGCCCTGCAGTATAAGGGAAATGGTCTGGACCTCTGGGGACCACGCCTGGAAACAATTGGAGCAGCCGGATGTCTGGGTCCTCCTCCTCGGAGGCCTCGAGCTTGTGCGTCCGGGCCTCGCGGGCGCGGCGGCAGGCGGCTGCCACGTCGGCCACCAGGCGCTCCTGCATGGCGGAGACCTCGTGGAGCACGACCTCGGAGGTGCGGTCAGAGCCGTCCAGCACGGAGCCGAACCGGTCCCGAAGCTGCCTCGGCCCCTCGAGGTACGCGATGGCGGAGCGGCAGTGGGCCTCGAGGCGCGAGGGAGAGGGGTCCCAAGGAATGCGGGAGAGCTTAGCCGCTCCGATGCGCGACACGCAACCCGTAGCGTGCTGACGCGGAGCTCAACCCGTAGACCGAACGCGTGCGTTTGGCGCGACACGTTCGCCAAACCGTGGGCCAACACGTGCCCAGCCAACACGCAGCGTGGTAAGACGGACCTGTTGAGCACGGTACGTGCTGCGGTTCGAAAACACGGGCGTATCAGGGCAGCTGAGCGGGAGAGGGGTCTGAGTATGGTTTAACCCATCCCCATCCCCAGCGGCGTGGCCTGGGCCCCGCTGGCCGATTTACCCCCCTAGATGGGGATGTAGGTCGTTCTCTTCGGGTTTCGAGGGGTGCATCCCCAACTGGGGTGGTGATTTGGTGGGGGCCTCGAAGGGGATGGAGGTGGGGATGGGGATCGGTTAAACGATACCGAGGGTCCTGAGGAACGCGGGGCCCGGACCCCCGGGGGGGCTCCCCCCGGAGGCCAACTGCTCCTCCCGAGACATCTCTCCTGATGGCCCCGGCTGGTCCGAAGAGGCCCCGGGGAGGCCGAGACCGGCGAGGAGAAACCAAGAGGCCCCTTTTTCCCTCGGGACCCCTTGCTCCTTCAGCATGGGGCCCCCGAGAACATCCGCTCCGGAACCTCTCCGGGTGGGGTCTTCCAGCAGTGGCGTTAGGTCGGACATGTCCTCCTACAGGCGGACTGTGGAGGAAAAATAAAGAATAGTTAACACATGCGGGGAGCTCCCCAGCTGTGCATCTATTAGCATGGACCTGTCCGCCGTGAATGTCTAGGCGCAAGAGTTTTCGAATATAAACGGGCTTGGGCCTTGACGGTCTGGGAGTGAGGGAGTGAATCTAATTGTGAATGAGTTGGAATGTGAATGAGTCTCAGTAGTATCAGTGCGTCTCTGCGCACGAGCCTGGGGCCTTCCGGGGCCTCTTGAAACCTCCTGGGGCTTCCTGGTGCCTCCTGGAGCCTCTTGGAGCCTCCTGGGGCCTCTTGGGGCTTCATGTGGCCTCCTGACTCCTGAAGCATCCTGAGGCCTCGTGTGGCCTCCTCGGGCCTCCAGGAGCCTCATGGGCCTCCCGAGGATTCGTACCCCAGGAGAGATCCAATCTATAGGAACGGAAGTAAAGATTTCGGATTGGAGCCACAGGAGAGGGGCAATCTGCAGGAACACACGTAGAACACCAAGGACTCGTGCCCCAGGGCAAGCCCAATCTACAGGAACATACGTACAACACTTAGGAGTGGGCACACGTGAGAAGGAAAATCTATAGGAACATACGTAAAACACTTGAGATTGGACCCAGTCCTGTGGCCTTCTGAGGCCTCCTGCTCCTGGGGCCTCATGGGGGCTCCTAGAGCCTTCCTGTGGCCTCCTGTGGCCTCCTGGTGCCTCCTGGTGCCTCCAGCGGCCTCCTGGGGCCTCCTGTGGTTTCCTGTGGCCTCCTGATGCATGCCTCCTGAGACCTTCTGTGGCCTCCAGGGTCCTCCCCGAACCTGCTGGAGCCTCCTGTGGCATCCTGAGGAGGATCCGTTCCCACGACTCTGGCCAGCACAAGAAGCAAACCGTTCGAGACATCCTCGCAATCTGGGCCCCATGGGGTGCGAAAGCCAGCGCCTCGCACGAGACAGTCTCCAAATCTGCTCCGAAAGCGAAGGATGTTGGGGCACCGAAATAGGCAAACCGCCTCCTGAGACATCCACGCAATCTGGGCGCGAACGGAGGCCGTGCAATACCCCTGGCGGCCCCCCCTTAGGAGTGCTGAAACCAGCAAACCGCTCGAGGCATCTTCAGAATCTGCTTCGAAAACAAAGGATGTTGGGGCAACGAAACAAGCAAACCGCCTCCTGAGACATCCACGCAATCTGGGCGCGAACGGAGGCCGTGCAATACCCCTGGCGGACCCCCCTTAGGAGTGCTAAAGCCAGCAAGCCGCTCGAGACATCCTCAAAATCTGGCCCCTCTGGTCGTCATCATCATCATCATCATCATCATCATCATCATCATCATCATCATCATCATCATCATCATCATCATCATCATCATCATCATCATCATCATCATCATCATCCTCATCCTCATCCTCATCCCCATCCTCATCCTCATCCTCATCATCACCATCATCACCATCATCATCATCAACATCGTCATCATCATCATCATCATCCTCATCCTCATCCTCATCGTCATCGTCATCAGCATCAGCATCATCAGCATCATCATCCTCATCACCAATCATCATCATTATCATCATCATCATCATCATCATCATCATCATCATCACCATCACCACCATCATCAGCAGCATCAACATCAGCATCAACATCAGCATCAGCATCAGCATCATTATCAACAACATCAGCATCAGCATCAGCATCAGCATCAGCATCAGCATCAGCATCATCATCATCATCATCATCATCAGTACCACCACCAACAACAACACAGCACAACGCAACACAACATACCATACCGTAACAAGCACACACATAGCAATCCATGGCAGAATATGGTATATCATACTCTGAGTGGGATGGAGAAGAGAAGGAGGAGGTGAGGTGTGAGGAAGGAGTCGGCGCGGTCAGAGTAATAACAAGAACCCCATCCTTTGGATGTGGGGAATGACAAGAACCCCATCCTTTGGATATGGGGAACAACAGCCGAAGAATCGTCCCCAGACTATCATTTGACTACTTGCTGACATTCCTCCTGTAGAGGGACATGCCCGAGATGAACAATGGCGACGAGAAGCCTCCCGGAGAGGCCCGGCACGAGCCAGCGCGCCCAGCGGAACAAAAAACCCGACACGCGATCCCCGGGCCCGCTCTGCTCGCGCCGAGGCCTGCAGCTCCTGGCGCGCGCGCGCCTCCAGGAGCGCGCCGCGGGCGTCGGCGGCGACCTCAGAGGCTTCCAACGTGACCTCCTCCCTCGTCCTCCCCCTCCCTCCTCCTCCCTCCTACTCCCCCTTCCTCCTCGTCCTCCTCCTCCTCCTCCTACTTCCCCTCCTCCTCCACCTCTTCCTCCACGTCCTCCTCCTCCTCCTCCTCCCTCCTCCTCCTCCTCCTCCTCCTCCTCCTCCTCCTCTCCTCCTCCCCTCCTCCCCCTCCCTCCCTCTCCCCCCCCTCCTTCCCTCTGTCCTCCCCCCCCTCGAGCCAGCACGCGGATGTGCCCCTCGGCGGCGCGCGCCCCTCGTCTCTACAGTCGGCCCGTATCGTGAGGATGCGCGATAAGGATGCAAGGGCCTAGGACGCCCATTGCAGAGCTTCTCGAGCGGGGTGTGGCCAACGAAAGCGGCAAAAGGATGGGCCGAGGAGGCAAGGGTGCGAGCGCACCCTTGGGAAAGTCGCTCACCCTTACTCTGCGGGTCGACTGTACGCGAGATGGGGTCGTAGTAAATCGGCTCGGATCTATCACGCCCATCGTAGGAGATGGGGTCGTAGTAGATGGGGGTCGGATGCATCGCGCTGCCATCGCCGATGCATCTCCCATGCGGCGCGATCCTCCGACCCCATCTGCTCGGACCCCAGGCGCGGCGTGGCCCGCGGCGGCCGACGGTCGTTGAGAGTGGTATATGTTGGATGCTCAGATCCCAATATACTTCGAGCGCCTTCCTACCTCAAGAGTCGATGTCCTCTTGCTGTGTGCTTTGTGATCCCAATATACTTCGAGCGGCTTCCTCCTTCAAGAGTCATTGTGCTCTTGCTGTGTGCGTCCCTGATCACAATCTACTTCGAGCACCTTGCCCGTGAGGGGGTGCCGCCCAAGGACCGACCCGCACCTCAAGAGGAGGGAGGGAGGGAGGGAAGGAGGGAGGGAGGGAGGAAAGGAGGAGGGAGAGGAGGAGGAGGAGGAGGAGGAGGAGGAGGAGGAGGAGGAGGAGGAGGAGGAGGTGTTGTTGCTGTGTTTGTGTTGTGTGTTGTCTGTTGTGTGTTGTCTGTGTTGTGTGTTGTGTGTGTTGTGTTGTGTTTATGTGCTTATGTGCTTATGTGTGTTGTGTGTTGTGTGTATTGTGTGTGTTGTGTGTTGTGTGTCGTGTGTCGTGTGTTGTGTGTTGGGTGTTGGGTGTTGTCTGTGTGTTGTGCTGTGGGTTGTGTGTGTTGTGTTGTAATTGTGTGTTGTGTGGTGTGTTGTGTTGTGTGTACAGTGTGTGTTGTGTGTTGTGTGTTGTGTGTGGTGTGTCGTGTGTTGTGTGGTGTGTTGTGTGTTGTGTGTGCTGTGTGTTGTGTGTGTGTGTTGTATTGAATGTTAAGTGGTGTGTTGTGTGTTGTGCGTTGTGTGTGTTGTGTGTGTTGTGCGTTGTGTGTTGCGTTGTGTGTGGGTGTTGTGTGTGTTGTGTTGTGTGTTGTGTGTTGTGTGTTATGGTGTGTGTGTGTGTTGTGTGTTGTGTGTTGTGAGTTGTGTGCAGTATGTTGTGTGTTGTATGTTGTGTGTATTGTGTGTTGTGTGTCGTGTGTGTGTGTTGTGTGTTGTGTGTGTTGTGTGTGTGTTGTGAGTTGTGTGTTGTGTGTGTTGTGTGTTGTGAATTGTGTGCTGTGTGTTGTGTGTGTTGTGTATAGTACGGTGTGTGTTGTGTGTTGTGTGTCTTGTGTGTTGTGTTGTGTGTTGTGTGTTGTGTGTTGTGCGGTGTGTGTGTGTGTGGTGTGTGGTGTGTGTGTTGTGTGTTGTGTGTTGTGTGTGTGCTGTGTATATTGTGTTGTGTGTGTTGTGTGCCGTGTGTGTTGTGTGTTGTGTGTGTAGTCTGTGTTGTGTGTCGTGTGTGTATGTTGTGTGTCGTGTGTGTGTTGTCTGTTGTATGTTGCGTGTGTTGTGTGTTGTGTGTTTTGTGTCGTGTGTCGTGTGTGTGTGTGTTGTGTGTCGTGTGTGTGTGTGTTCTGTGTGTTGTGTGTTGTGTGTGTCTTATGTGTGTGTTGTGTGTCGTGTGTGTGTTGGGTGTCGTGTGTGTGATGTGTGTTGTGTGTTGTGTGTTGTGTGTGTTGTGTTGTGTGTCGTGCGTGTGTTGTGTGTCGTGTGTGTGTGTTGTGTGTTGTGTGTCGTGTGTGTTGTGCGTGTTGTGTGTCGTGTGTGTGTACATTGTGTGTCGTGTGTTGTGTTGTGTGCGTTGTGCGTTGTGTGCTGTGTTGTATGCCGTGTGGTTGTGTGTGTTGTGTGTTGTGTGTTGTGCATGTGTTGTGTGTGTGTGGGTCGTGTGTCGTGTGTGTGTGTTGTGTGTGTTGTGTGTTGTGTGTGTTGTGTGTGTGTGTGTTGTGTGTCGTGTGTGTTTGTGTTGTGTGTCGTGTGTGCTTGTGTTGTGTGTCGTGTGTTTGTGTTGTGTGTCGTGTGTGTTTGTGTTGTGCGTCGTGTGTTTTGTGTGTTTCGTGATCCCCCGGGGAGACCTCGCCCTTGCCCGCAGCGGCCGACGGCCCGCCGGGCAGCGCGGCCGGCAGCCTCGCCAGCCAGGCCCCCGCCGCGGCCCCCGAGACGCGCGGGCTCGCCGGCGGGCGGGCGCGGGGCCCGCGGCTGCGCGGCGCCCCGGCCCCCGAGGCGCGGGGGCGGCCCGGCGCGGCGGCGCCCAGCCGCCCCACCCAGCAGGCGGGGACGCGCGTGCCCTACGCAGGAGGCATCTGGACAGCACCACCGAGCCTGGCCAGGGCCCTCCTGGGCCCTGGCATGGTGCACACGCCTCGTGGCCGAGGCCAGCAAGGTCTATGCACCATCGTGGGGCCCAGGACGGCCTCCGGCGGGCAGGGTAATTAGATGTCGTCTGCGAATTCCCTCGCGGGGAGGGCGGTCCGACGACCTGCTGGACCATCCCAAGCCGACCCGAAGAGACCCCCAAATTTCTCGGGTCGGGGAGGTCGCGGGCCCCCGACAGGGACTGGCGCGAGGGCACGTCGGGGCCTCCTGGTCGGGCTGGGGTAGTCTGCCGGTGGGTGGTGAGGCGGGGAGGCGGCGGGGTGAGGGTGAGGGGGCAGATCAGTTACAGCATGGAATCCTCCTCCTCCTCCTCCTCCTCCTCCTCCTCCTCCTCCTCCTCACGCCCCCTCCTCCTCACACCTCCTCCTGGGGGGTCAGTGAGCGTCGGGTCGGGGATCGAGCTGGCTGGAGCCGAGACCGGACTGGATCGATCGGGTCGACATGGACCCTGGAAATGGGGGGTGCTGGGGGGCACATCGGCGTGGGATCGGCGACGGCGACGGCGACGGCAACGGCAACGGCGACGGCCCAAGGATGGCCGCAGGCTCTTTGGGCAGGGTGTGGGTGCAGTAGAGACCAGTCCACAAGAAACCTTCCACAAGAAATCCAACCCTGAGATCCCAGGGCGTCCATGAATTTTTGGTGTGGGCACGTCACGCTCTCCTTGGCAAAACAATCGAAACCCACGAGCCCCAGGGCACCCTGGAGGCAAGCAGGGCGTTTCTTGGCATGGGTTTCCACTGCATCCGAGCCCCAAGCGGCGACGAATGGGCGAGCTGGCACTGGCTGCAGAGAACGCCTCCGACAGGGCGCAGGCCTCTTCCGAGGGCAACCCATGCTCTGGAGAGAAAGAGAGGCAGGAGCGCATGCCGAGCGCGAGAGACAGAACCCTTGACGTTGCAGGACCGACCCACTGATCCGACCCTAAGATTAGGTCGGGCATGTCCTCCCACAGGCGGATGTTGGAAGAAAACGTTAAATTAGTAGCAACATCCGCCTAAAATAGTCAAACATAGATACAAACAAAGAATAGTCCCCTGATTATTTTAACTGTGTTTGAATATTCCTCCTGTAGAGGGACAAGCCCGACTTAACTCTAAGATGAAGCCAGGACGAGGATAATCAGGCGAAGATAAATCGAGAATCTCCGAGATCCGGCGGCTCTGGAGGATGTATCGTGCGCGGAGGTCTGCTCAGAGCGTTGCGGGACGCTCTGAATGGAAGAACAAATATCATCATCATAAACTTGTGGCGCTCCGCGCGGATGCTCTTGGATCTGCGCTGGGACCCCCCTCCCTGGCGGGCGGAGCGCCAACAGTTTGTGCTCATGGCTTTTCTTCTTCTTCGACCGAGGGCGTTCCTGATCGATCTGGAACGGGGGAGGAGGAAAAGGAGGAGGAGGAGGAGGAGGAGGAGGAGGAGGATGATGATGAGGAGGAGGAGGAGGAGGTGGAT
>CAUYUJ010007969.1:338336-371680 GCA_963575745.1 Prorocentrum cordatum | reverse complement strand
CCTCCTCCCTCCGCCTCCCCTCCTCCCACCCAGTCAGAATCCAGATAGATTGCAGGCATGTGTTAGCAGCAGGTAGAGTAGCAGAGTGACACTATCCGTGCCATAGACGTCTTGGGTTAAGCTAACCGAAAATCTGACTTTGGTAGCGGAGCTACCGGTCCTCGGACCCGTAGTTCCTTTCGATATCGTAAAGCTCATTTTACGATCTCTCAGGTACTCTACGTATTTCGTGGATTGTTCATCTCGTGCTCTCAGGAGATCGAGGAGTTCAACGACTCCACAGTTCACACATACGGAAATATCTTCGAGCAGCAGTACCGCGAGGGCTCCTCCGAGCAGCTCGCGAAGGTCAGCGACTCCGTCGTTGACAAGCACCCCTTCGAGCATATCAAGATCTACAAGGACGACATCAGCCATACACTATGGCGGCCTCAGCGGACCTTCGGGGCATCCCGCTGGACGAGTACACGAGACAGTGCCCGCCAGGATGGCGGCCATACGTTCGCAACTACTCGCTGATCACCTACGAGGAGAAGTTGCGGCTCTGGATGAGAATGACAGATATTCCTGGCGATTGCCAGGGCAGCGTGGTTGTTGGCAGACTGAAGGGCTCGGCTTATCGCATCGCGATGAAGATACGGCTCACGCGCCAGGACGGCAGCATGCTCTACCAGGACGAGGCGGTGAACGCTCTGGCGGAGCCTGAGGACCTCAACGCTGGCCTGTTGGCCACACCTTCAGGACTGCAACAGATATTGGCAGATCTCAGAACGGCCTTCGGCGACGACAGTCAAGACTTGCAGGCGTTCCACCTGGACAGATTCTTCGACCTACATCGTGGTTCGCACTCGCTCTTGGACTATCTAACGGCGTTCAAGTTACGATATGAGGCAGCAGAAGAGCACGCGACGCTGAACATCAACCAAGTCGGTTTGACACACCTCTTGCTCGGCAAGGCTGGACTGGCTCCGAGATTCATAGATGACCTGATGCTCACGGTAGACGGCGACAGGAGCCAGTTCACTGAGATTTGCAAGCTGTTGATGAAGTTCAGCAAAGGACAGAAGGAGATCGGCGACGGCGACACGCAAGGCATTTTATTGACTTATGATGATGATGATGATGATGATGATGATGATGATGATGGTGATGATGATGATGATGATGATGATGATGATGATGATGATGATGAAGAACCAGAACATAGCCAGGTTGAGTATTTCACCGATCACGACGGAAGCTGGTACATATATGACTACACCTACGAGCAGGCATATTACCTCAACCTTGATTCGGAAGACATGGATTATCTCTCATATATGGTCACTGATTGCTGGGACGGCACTTTGAGTGCAAACGAGTTTCAGGCATGGTATTACCAAGATGATGAAGATTACGAACAGGATGAAGATTATGATGATGAAGAAGCTCTACTCGATGACCCACTCGACGGTCCTCCTCATGATCTGGCTTTCTACGGCAAGTACGGAGGGCGACGAAAAGGCAAAGGCTACGGCAATGGTAAAGGTGGCTACGGACATCGTCGCAGGAGTTCAAGCAAAGGTGGCAAAGGCAAGAACAGATCACGTACGTTTGGTCGCGGCAAGGCAGGTGGCAAGGATCGGCGAGGACGTCATTATTATGGTAACAAGGGCAAGAGTAAGGGCAAAGGCAAAGGCAAGAAGGGCAAAGGTACAGGCTCGGATGATCGACATGGCCCTGTGATGGATTTGCATCGAGGATCTGGACAGCAACCTCAAGCTCCCGCAGGATCAGCCGTACACAACACGCGAGGTTCAGGATCAAGCTCTGGATGTGATAAGTGCGGCAGCCGGTGGCACAGCGTGAAGGATTGCCCGGTCAACAAGGCTACCAGCAGAAAAGGCTTCCTGGTCGGGCTCGGCACCAACACCGCGAAGGAAACGACGGCGACAGACATCACGCTGCCACCTCCTTCGACACCTTCAGACGGCTACGACAGCATAAACCGACATCCAGACGGCTACGACAGCATAAAGCGACATCCAGAAGCAGTGGCAGAACAACGATACTTGACGGCAATCAGGAAAGAAGAAGCGAGAATCGAGGAGGAGACTCACGGCGTGGCCACTAAAGAGGACATCGCAGACTATGACGGCAAGGATCCCTGGTTCGAACAGCAGACAGATCCATGGCGACCATCACCTCGACCTCCGACTCGACCGAACTCGAGCGACGCCGACTCCTGGCAGAACATACCATCGGAGCAGGCCTCGGACGCTCACACCACAGTTTCGGACGACAAGCTCATGCAGGAGCGTATCTTCGACTTCGGCGAGGCGACGGTCTCGAAGTTCTTTCGGAACGAGAAGAGGCATGCTATGTTCGGGCTGGGCCTACCTACTCAGCAGCAGTACCCAGATCTACCCGCAGCACGATCGACCAGCAGAGCAGAAGCAAGCTCAAGTTCGATCGACACGAACAACTCAGCGTTTGTCCTCAGCATCTTCAGCGAGCGCGAGGACACCTTCGAGGCGTACCATCTTGTCAGAGGTCGACAGCGCAAAGGATTCATCATCGACCCTGGAGCGGCTTCTGGCATCTGTGGCACAGATACGTTGCTGCAGCACAACGGCAAGGACACTCAGAACTACAAGATCACCCCAGGATCAGGCAGCTTCACGGGCATCAATGGCAGACCTACTACTGGATTGGGACATGTGGCACAGAAGGCTCGGTGCTCCCGTCTCGAGTTGGTCTGGCACGGCGACCTCATCGGCGAGAGCGGCTCCAACTGCCCGTTCCTGCTGCCGCTGCCTCGTCTGGTTCACTACAGAGCTCTACTCGTACATGGACTCGCAGATGACGGCAATGGAGCTCTTGTGCTGGCCTCTGACAGTGACCCGTCGGACGTGCATGTGGTCAGGGTCCTTCTCACGGACAGCAGTCACTACCTGTTGCCGACGGACGATCCCGAAGGTCAGCAGCGCGAGGAACCAGCAGTTTCAGCTCAAGTGGTCGAGATGCTGATGCACACGGTGAAGAACATCAACGCCAAGATTCTCAAGGCAGATATTGCGGCACTCGTTTCCTCTTGCACCCAGGAGGACCAGAGTTCAACTCCGCAGAAGACACACCTCATGGCATCAACATCTTCGGCACCAAGGGACGGCAGCACTACCGGACAAGAAGCACCTGTGGACCGTGCACCTACCAGCGCAGCGATATTTACTGGCACAGCTGAACACCACGGCATGCTTCGGCACTGGGGCGGTCAGGTTTACATGGAGGACGGCTTCCCAGATTACCTCTCCAGCGAGCACGTGGCGTGGCTGAAGCAGAGATATAAGGACATCCCAGAGGAATTCTACACCAAGACAGGCTACGAGGTCGTGACTCCAGACAGTTTCGACAAGTGGTTTCACATTCATCATGGCCTTCAAGTAGTAGTCTGGGCTTTTCAAGAGCAGTGGTCTGGATCAGGAAGGCTCTCATTATCAGCAGTAAGGTCCGGACTCACAGTGCTCTTTCCAGTCGACTACCGCTACGGCTGGGACCTCATGAACCCCGAGCATCGGAAGTTGGTGAGCAAGGTCCAGACCGTCTTCAAGCCCATAGTCAAGCTCTCATCTCCAGATTGCAGGCTATGGACGGCCATGAGCAACATGCGAGGAGCTGGAGTTGCAGCAGCCGAACGACAAGCAGAGTTTCCCATGCTGGAGTGGCTTTATCACGACAACGTCGTTCAAGATCAAGACGGACATGGCTACATCAACGAGAACGGCTTGCGCTCTCAGCTCTGGACACAGTCACCGCTGAAGCAGAATCAGGACATCGTCAGCAATAGGACTCGGCGAGTCGATGGATGTGCTCACGGCTGTGTGAACTCTAACAACGGGCCGCTGGAGAAGCCCTGCAGGCTCGACGCCAACATACAGCTGAAGAAGACCATCCGACGATGCCCTGGTCATGGAGTTCAACGACATGCAGCTATCGAGGGCTCAGTACCAGGCTCGAGCTCCAAGACTGCAGCTCTTACTACGGTATGCGCTCGCACGATGCGCCGGGCACTCATCAGCGACATCACCTCCTTCGCGCGCAAGTTCACCTGCGCTCTGATGCTGGCGACGCTCGTTTATAGCAACATCGACATACATCACGGCGGCCCGAACACAGAAGCAGTGCGAGTTCAGCTACTTCACCCTAAGGCGACGGCACCTCAGCTCGGCAGCGACGGTGCGGCGGCATACGACATCACTACGGTTACTGATGGCTTTCTGGAACCTGGACAATGGCGTGGATTTCGCACCGGGCTCAAGCTGGCACTTCCAGCAGGCACTGCTGGCCAGCTATGGCCTCGGTCGGGCCTGGCGTTGAGGCAAGGTCTCGGCATCAATGGAGGAGTTATCGACGCTGACTACAGAGGCGAGCTCATCGTGATATTGGAAAATCGTGGCAAGTCTCGCTTTGTATGCCAGAGTGGCGACAGGATTGCTCAGCTCATGATCGTGCAGATCCAGACTCCACCAGTACAGCTCAAGGACCACATTGACGAGGACGAGACCGAGCGCGGCAAGAATGGTTTTGGCAGCACTGGACTACGCACTCAGAAGAACGACACGGAGACTTTCTGGGGCTGCCCTAAGTGCAAGTACGGCGGCGAGCGTGAGCACAGCAGAATTCCAGGGAACTGCAAGCTGGCACCCAAAGCAGATCCCAGACGGACGTTGACACGACCAGCGGCCAAGGCACCAGCAGCCAAGGCAGCAGCAGCACCAGCAGCGTCAGCTCCACCTCGACAGCTAGCACCAACGGCTCCAGCACCCGATCCACGACAATTAGAAAACTTTGACGAGAACATCCTACAACCACCATCAAATTCGGCTTCGGCATCAAGTTCAGCGACACCACCAGCAGCACCAGCATCAAATTCGGCTTCGGCATCAAGCTCAGCAGCACCACCAGCAGCACCAGCAGCAGCCGTAGTACCTATGACGCGAGAAATACAACCACTACAGCGACCAGCCAACGGTACTGTCAAGATGAAGTTGGCCTACGACCGGCTACGGCGAGTCAAGGTAGACGACTTCACCATGAACATTCACGAGCAGCTGAAGAACTTAGATCAGATATGGTTGGCTCGTATCTTGGCAGACCTGGCGGGACAGCACACAGGAATACTCACAGCACCCAACGCTCAGCAGCAGCTCGACCTGGGCGACAACACCGACGGCACCGCTCAGATGTTGATCGAGCTACTGAGACCACTGATGGACGTCGACTCACTGCGCATCACCTTTCAGCCGAACAGCTTGGAGACATCCAACACCACATCGATAGATGACAGCCCGTTTCGAGTTACCTTCCTCGGCGCAGATATCGACAAATGGGAATCATCAACATTGGAACGGCTTGACGGACTTACTCCAGCACAGCAGCATCACGGCATTCGAGGACACAAGTGGCTTATCGTGGTTCAAGGTTACGCACCACCAGCCACGATGGAGGAATACGCTGAGCGGAGGATTCTACCTAGGCTCAAGCTCATCACTACACCTCCGAGCTTCGACTTCACCAAGTTGAGGCAACAGCTGAAAGAGACGGAGTCCGACGCCGAACGTTTCCGCCTGCTGAAGGGTCTTCATGAACGACTTTGGCACGAGCAGCTACCAGGCATGGAGAAGTTTCTCAGGCGGCTCGGTGTACCGGACAAGTGTCTGGAGCTGGCCAAGCAGGTCATTGCAGCATGTGAGGAGTGCAACGACTGGGCACCCATTGCGACCAAACCCAAGTATCGAGCAGAGTTGGCAGGTTGGTTCGGCGAAGTCATGGTGTGCGACCTCTTCTTCATATTCGGCAAGACCTTCTTGCTCATGGTCGACGAGGCGATCAGATGGAAGTTGGCCGAAGTACTACCCAAGAAGGACGCGTTCCACATAGCTCAGGCGATGCTACGAGCTTGGTTTCGGTACTTCGGACCTCCCAAGTGCATCAAGTTCGACCAAGAAGGCGGCGTTCGCTCAGACGACTTTGCAGTGGTGTGCGACCGCTACAGCATACACAGACAGCTGGGCGGCTCGGACGACTCAGGCAAGCACACAGCCACGGGGCTTGCAGAACGACACATCGGCCTCATCAAGACATCGTCGTTGAAGTGCAAGGCCAGCGCGGCCAAGCAAGGTCTCGTGGTTCCCGACGAGGACATAGCGTTCGAGTGTACGATGTGCCAGAACTTTATGCTTGAGCACGGTGGCTACACACCATCTCAGTGTTTGCAAGGACAGAATCCACGTGGTTTCTTTGATCACGGCTCCAACTCCACTCTTGCTATCGACGGCGCACGCGACACGACGCCAGACACCTTCGAGTCCTACCTCAGGCTCAGGATGATGGCCAAGGCGGCAGTTCAGAAGGCAGTCATCGAGCAGCGCATCGCGGAGGCTAACAACACCAAGGTGCAGATCCTCTCAGACGTGGCCAAGCTACGACCCCTGCAGGACTTCGTTGATCTGCACCGAGTTCCTGATCGCAAGGACGCGCCCGGGTGGAGAGGACCGTGCGATTTACTGGACATCAACCCGAAGGAGAACGTGGCGATCGTCAAGCACCAGTCCATGCCATACATCGTTCCGTTCAGGCATGTGCGACCACATCAGGCACGATCGCATGCAGTCACAGTGGCGCGCCCACCGACTCGCATGCTGATGGACGGAGAAGGCAGATGGCAGGACAACATGCATGACGATATGTACACGACACTGCACGGCTTACTTGACATCGTTGACGGCCAGGCACCAGGCACCACGATCACGGTTGGAATGGTTCACGACGCCAACGGCATGCAGATTGTCGTGCCGGACGACTTCGAGGTCAACATTCCCGAGGTCTTTCGTCTGGCAGCTCAAGTGGGCGAGGTTCTGCTGCAGCTGGCGGCTCCAAGGGCCATCAGGTTCGGCACGCAACTGCACACCATCAACACCTATCACGGCATCAATCGAGGGGTTATCCTAGCATGGGTTCGACGAGATCGACTCAGCTATCAAGCGCGACAAGTGGACCTGGGACATACTCTGCGGCTGGCGATCATCTTGCCAGACACGCCGAGCAACTACTCGTTCATCATCTATGTCTCAGAGCAGTACGAGGAGACGGTTGTTCAGGACGCAGTACCAGATCTTTCGGACATCTCGAGCATCGAGCTTATAGACGACGCGCCCTGGACGCCTCCTACGCAGTTTTTGCCATCGCCACCTCCGACGGAGTGGTGGAAGCCTCCAGGCTACGACGACACAGTCATGAAAGCAGGCGAGCAACCACAGCCTCCTCAACCACCACAGTCTCCAGGACGACCGCCACAGATACCTCAGCAGCCAGTGCTACCACGTTCGGCTTTCTCACCGAATGACCAGTCGCAGCACATGGACAGCACGCTTGAGACAGTGTCGAGGTCTGGTACCTCTATCTTGGCGCCACCTGCGCCTCCTCGACCTCCAGACGATCGTCCAGGTCGACCTGTGCAAAAGCGAGCTGTGGCGACAGATCACGATATCAGCATATCTGATGAAGAGTTTGTTCCGCGACGACCAGCACCAAGTCGAGCACCGACTTCACCAAAGGCAGCTGCGCCACCGCAGCAGATTCCAACGACGCCGATATTTCCAGCACCTCAGGCCCCAGCATCACCGGACTGGCGACAAGTGGCGCTTCCTGACTCACCAGTGGGCATGGACGCGGCTACCTCAGACTCTGCGGCACCAGAGGCAGAAGCTCGTGAACGTGACGACGACAGATCTCGGACACAGACATCCGTTCTGAAGCGTGGCACGCGTGAACGAAGAGATCAGCGCGTCAAGTTTGACAATCCAGGTACGAGCTCACCCTCAGCATCATCGAGCGGATCACAGGCGGCAGCATCGTCGGACGAGCAGGGTCCTGCTTTGCCTATTGCCGAAGCAGCTCAAGGTGACGGCACCGACCCAGTCGACGACCATGATCGGAGCAGGTCTCGCAGGCTCGACACGGACACGAATCAAGCACAGGATGCAGCGGAACAACCTACCATTGAATATCCAGCTCCACCAGAGCAAGTACAAGAAGCAGTTGATCAACCTACTATCGAGTATCCACCTCACTCTGATCAAGCAGCTGAAGCAGCAGAGCCGACTCTGGAGTACCCTCAGCACGACGACGAGCGGTCCAGATCTGTTCACCTTCCATTGCAGCAGAGCTCACCGGACGCGACGATCGAATATCCTCAGCAGCAGCCTCGGGACGACGACGAAGACAAGACCATCGACTACAATCCTGAACATGATGATAGGTCTCGGTCTGCCCATGGCATCAAGCGTGAGGACCTTCACTCTGGATCGTCTGACGTGTTCTACTGCTCAGCTCGGCAGGAGTTGATTGAGCACCAGCAGTACTTCACCAAGCGCATCGACTTAGTTCCCGAGCTCAAGGACTACGGGGGCGAGTACCATAAGTCCATGACGGAGCAGCAGGCACTCATAGCTGAACACTTCTGCTCAGACATCGAGGGCTTCAATCTCACTGATGGCGACGAACTACCAAGCAGCTGGACACGCAACCAAGCTTACATATCCTTTGATGGACCTTTCCTCGAGGATCATTGCTTCTATCTCGACATCCTCACTGGCGAGTGTTTCGCATCGGCCTCGGACTCGCTCATCCTGAAGCCAAACGACGTGGTGGAACACTTCGACCTGTTCGAGGCAGCAGACCTCAAGGAGATCAAGCAGTTCGTCGAGGCGACCGCGTGGAAACCGATACCCATGAGCAAGTGCAAGCAGGATCCAGTTGATTGCGTCTGGGTTCGCAAGTGGAAGCAGATCAAGGTTGGCAACGAGATGAAGTGGATCGTCAAGAGCAGACTGTGCGCCAGAGGCTTTCTTGACGGTCAAGGTGCACCACTCTCGAAGCGAGCTACGACGGCGACTCGGCTGTCACAGCGGCTTCTGGTTTCACTGGCAGCGATATACGATTTCACCATTGAGAGCTGGGACGTCACAGGCGCCTTCTTGAAGGGACTACCTTTCAAGGACATGTACGAGGTCTTGCGCAAGCGCGGCATCAAGACTCCGGAGCGGCAGGTGTGCATCATTCCACCGGCCAACGTCTGGCGACATCTTAGGAGCATCGATCCCAAGACAAGGCAGCTGGGACATGTAGGCTCTGGAGTGTCTCAAGGCGATGTATGGTCTGAACGACGCACCGTTGGCATTCCAGGTGGTCATGCAGATCTTCATGATAGAGACGCTTGGCGGCAGGCCCTCGGCTTTCGACGACTGTTTTTACTTCTGGATGGAATCCCCAGGAGAACTCAAGGCAATTGCGACCTCCTATGTTGACGACAACAACAACGCGAGCAGCGACGAGTGGCTCAACAAGTCTTACAGCAAGTTCGCGGATAGATTTGGAAGAGCTACTAGACAGCAACCACCTATGAACCACGTGAGAGTCGGACACGAGCAGACCGACTTCGGCATTCGAATGTCTCAGGACGAGTTCTGCCAGAACCTCCAGCCAGTTCCTCTCGGCAAGCTTCGAGCAGCTCAGGACGACTCTCCACTTACTTCCACGGAGCTCAAGGCATGGCGTGGGCTCCTGGGCGGTCTGCTGTGGTTATGTCAGACACGATTGGACGCGATCGCACACACGGTCATTATCCAGCAGAATACGGCATCAGCAACGATCAAGCACATCAAGATGGCCGAAACTCTACTAGCTCGTGTGAAGAAGTACGCGGCAAACGTGGGGCTCTACTTTCCGAAGATCTCTCCTCCATTCGTGATAGACACGGTGGCAGATTCGAGTGGAGCTACCTCAGGAAGCTCTTACGCTCAGGAGACAGTGCTTATCTTGTTGGGCTCGGACAAGCGCGTGCAGGTTGTGCCGACGAGGTCGATTCACTACCAGCAGGTGTGCGACTCCAAGCAGCAGCTCAGCAAGTTCTGCCACATCATAGCTTCACTGTCTCACAAGGCCAAAAGAGTTTCAGGCAGCACGACACGGGCAGAGACGTTGGCAGGCGTAGTTGGCAAAGAGTTGGCTCAGATGATTGCCATGCGATTGACGGAGTTATTTGCTCCGGGCATCCAACTTCCTCTACATGAAGGCAGCACGATGGCGCAGTTGATTCAGATCCAGGATCACGCTGAGTTCGTGATACCTAGCGACCACTGGACAGATTGCAGAGATTTCTTCGAGCTCAGCGTCGGCCTCAAGGGCGTACCCCAAGATCGACATCAACGACTGTACGTGCTCTCAATACGAGAAGATCGGCTTCGTGGCTACATCAGGCGTTTCTTCTGGTGTCCTACCTCAGCCATGGTGGCAGACGGGTTGACAAAGAGCATGAAATCGGAGATTCTCTACGATCTGTTGACCTACGGCTACTGGCGTGTGGAGACCAAGGGCATCGAGTGCCTGGTGGCAACCAACGATGCTCCAGCAGTGACGGTAACCGAAGGCGACCTGATCAGCATGAAACCTTCATGGGCAGAATCTCCATCGGTGTGCATGGCGACCAGGTTACGGGATATGGACTAAGTCACAGAGGACAGGAATTTCTACGGCACTGATGGTTCTTCCTATCAGATATTATCGCTGACTTACAGTACACAGACGGTCGGCGACATGTATCACGCACTCCGCATCTTTTGAAGTTAGACGACCCGGACAGGACAGACTACGATCTTACGGCTCATGGTCGAATGGGCAATGTTACCAGATATGGTTATATTTCAAGCAAGAAGCTGCCGTTCATCGACTATTCCAACATTGATAAGCTTTTCTTCGATTTCTTCGAGTACCCTTAGGGCAGAATGATTGCTTTGCTCGACTAGGGTCCGAGGAACGGTAGCTAGTTTTGCTGTTTGTTTTTAGCAGCGTGTGTTAATTAAAGTGATCCTTCTTACAAGCCAGGAGGACCAGAGTCATAATCCAGATATATTGCAGGCATGTGTTAGCAACAAGTAGAGTAGCAGAGTGACACTATCCGTGCCATAGACGTCTTGGGTCAAGCTAGCCGAAAATCGAACTCACCCGTCCTCCTCCTCCTCCTCCTCCCTCCTCCTCCTACTCCTTCCCTCCTCCTCCTCCTCCTCTCCTCCCCCGGCGCCCCGCGGCCGGGACGGCCCTCTCCTCAGAACATCGGCTCCGAGAGCAAGCCCCCGAGCGGTGGCCAGGACTTCGAGGGCGACGAGGGCGGACGACCGCCCCGCCGCGGCGACGGGGGCCCCCCTCACCACTCCTCTTCTCCTCTCTTCCTTCCTCCCCTCCTCCCTCTCCTCCTCTCTCCTCCTCTCCTCCTCTCCTCCTCCTCCCCTCCTCCCCCTCCTCCCTCCTCCCCTCTCATCCTCCTCCCCTCCTCCTCCTCCTCCTCCTCCTCCCTCCTCCGCCTCCTCCTCCTCTCCTCCTCCTCCTCCTCCTCCTCCTCCTTCCTCCTCCCTCCTCCTCTACCTCCTCCTCCTCCGCCTCCGCCTCCTCCCCTCTCTCCTCCTCCTCCTCCTCCTCTCCTCCTCCTCCTCCTCTCTCCCTCCTCCTCGACTCGGCCCGCGACTCGGCGGGCCCGAGGCCCCAGGGAAGCGAAGTCCGCCAAGTCGTGACCATTGCGGTGGCTTCGCTGCGGTAGGAAGGGCCCTGCCCCGTGGTCCTTGTACGCACTCCCTGGTTGGTCCCGGGGGGGGCGGTCTTGGTCCGCAGGGTTCGGTCCTTCTCCGCCGTGCGGTCCCACTGCAGGCGCCCCCCGGCTATGCCCGGCCGGGTTTAAAGGGTGTGGGGCCGGGGTCACTCCGATCTACTGCGTAGGCGGGGGAGGCTCTACGGTGCGGGCCACCTGCCACCTGCCTACGGGCTGCGGGGGTGGTTCTGGGCCCCGCTAGGTCTCGCACCGCGCTCCCACGCGGTGGCCGAGGGGGTGCCAGGGTCCCCGACCTCAAAGATGCGGGATACTTGGGACGGCATCCAGATGTGGTGTCGTAAGCTGAGCGTGGATTGGCGGCGAATGAGTGGGCTCTGCGAGCAGGCGGCGGTGTCTGTACGTTTGCGCTTCTGTGGCGGGCTGGGACCCGATTGTAAGCACAGTGACTCGTGGCTGCAGCTGCCTGCTGCTCCCCTCCTACTTATTGGCACTGTCTTGCGGCGGCCGCCTTGCATGTTTATGAGTTTGCTTTCACGTCTGGAGTGCCCTGAAAGGCTTTTGGCACAGATGTAGTGTCGCTCTCCGCTTGGTTATGGTGTTCGCACGTGCGTACGCATCAGGAGAATCCTCCTCATTATCCTCCTCCTCCTCCTCCTCCTCCTCCTCCTCCTCCTCCTCCTTCTCCTGCGCCTCCTCCTCCATCTCCGACTCCTCCTCCTCCTCCTCCTCCTGCTCCTCCTCCTCCTCCTCCTCCTCCTCTTCCTCGTCCTCCTGCGCCTCCTCCTCTTCCTCCTCCCCCTCCTCCTCCTGCGCCTCCTCCTCCTCCTCCTCCTCTTCTCCTCCTCCTCCTCCTCCTCTTCTCCTCCTCCTCCTCCTCCTCCTCCTCCTCCTCCTCCTCCTGCGGCTCCTCTTCCTCATCCTCCTCCTCCTCCTGCGCTCGTACCATCGGGTCTAGTTCATCAATCCTCATCAAAGCTCGCGGCGGCGGCGGCAGCCGCAGTGGGCCGCTCCTGCCTTGACGTATTGGAAGTGCTGCTGGTACCCGTCGCGCTGCTCTCTCGAAGGGCAGCCCGAGACAGCCCAGCGAGGGAAGAGGAAAGGGCGGGGAGCAGGGCATCGGCATCAGCAGGGCTCAACGGGAGGGAAGGACGAGAGGAGGCGAGACAACGCAGCTGGTGGGCGGCGACAAGATAGCTGAAACCGAGAGGGGAAGGAGACAGAAGGCCGAGACGGTGGATAGGGCAGTGGGAAAAGAACGGCATATTCAGAGCTTTGCGAAGCAAAGCGTCCACCTGGCGACACTGAAAGTAGTGACTCTGCCTGTCAGGACTCTCGCATCCGAACACACAGGAGTGCCTATCTTTCTGGAATCGGCTGTCGGTGGCCCAGGCTCCTGCACATGTTTTGCAGAAGCTGTTGCCCCAAGAGGTCGGGCACATCAAAATACACCGGCGGACTTCGTCCCAGGGAATGCGCCTAATGGCCTGAGCGGAGTTGGGGATGAGGTGGAGGAGCCGAGCGGTGAAGTCACGAACGAAGGAGGAGGGGAAGAGGTGGGTGTTGAAGGCAGCGAGAGCAGCACGCTGGACTTTGTTGCCTTCCGCCATCGCTAAACTAGCAGCTTCGACCGCCTTGGGCCCTGCGGATCTCCACTGCCTATGAGATGGGAACCCGTTTGCTGCTTCTTGTAATTCGTGGACCAGACATGGTCCAGACCAGAATTCGGGGAAACGCCGCCCTCGGATGAAGGCAGCGATGGGCAGGCACTCGCGGGCACGCTGCTCGAGAGTTGTCGAAAGCTCGGCCCAAATGCTGAGCGTGGTGAGTGCGGCACGCGTCAGCGTTGCTAAGTTCATTAGGACGGCGCTCTTCACTTTGGGGCCACCCCATTCGTGAAGATGGAGCCAGTCGGCTCTCGAGAGACAGCAGTGAGGCATCTTGAACATCATTTCGAAAAGTCGGTGCTCGATCTGAGCGACCTCCTTAAAGAGGAGACGCTGGAATTGGCTGACATATGACAGGGTGGACAGGGCACGGCTATCATAGAGCATCGACGTGATCGGCGGAGGCGCACCCGCAGCGGCGATGGCAGTGGCACGGGCGGTCCACTTCGCGATGGGGGCAGTCCAGGAGGCCTGTCCAGCACCTGGTCCGATGTGTAGGCCTAAATACTTCAGATGGCTGGCGATTTTAAACTCCGCCCAGGCTGGCAGATGTTTTTCAAGCCACTGCCGATTAACGTTCTCGATCTGGGGGGGGGCACTCCCCGACCAGAGGGACCAAAACACACTTCTTGTTCACTTCGAGTTCTAAATTCGCAACGCGCTTGCAGGCCTGGAAAGCCGTGAAAAGTTTTCTGAGTGCAGTGAGCTCGAATAAAACACTACCCTTGTCACCAGCGCAAGCCCTCACAAGACCCAGTCCAGGAATTTCCACCAGCACCTCGAAGTGGCGCATGAAGGGGTGCGAGGCCAATGCGTACAACATTCCTGTTGCGGGACAGCCTTGGATAATCCCCGAGCAGACGGGAAAGAGGACCTGCAGGCTGCCCGAGATACCACCCCAGCACCACACATCCTGGTATATCATACCCAAGAACTCCAGAAGAGGCCCAGGGAGATGGAGCGATTTCAGAACTCGGAATATCCAGTCGTGGCTGATAGAGGGGATGGCCTGCCCGAAGTCGAAGGCCGCCAGCACGGGAAGCCTCCGTCCGACATCCTCTTCCATCGATGTGATGCGGCTCATCTTATCAAGCTCAAGCACATTCTCGCCAAAGTTGCGGGACGGCACGAACCCTCTCTGCGTGCGATGGACAAGCTGGGGGAGCCGACAAGTTAACGATCGGCAGCAAACGTTGGTTAGAATTGTAATACCAGCGTTCTTCAATCCGAACGGACGAGTCTGACTAGCGTGTCGAAGAACCTGCACATCATCTCCTTCCTCATCTCCTTTGGCAAGAAAGGCTCCGCGAAGTTCGTTAAATCCAAATAACAGCGATTTACCCTCCAGCATCCAGGAAAGAACTTCTGATAACACTTCAGCGCCTTGGGGGTGATTTTTCCAAGCATCATATGGGAGCATATCTGGTCCTGGGGCGCTGGAACCAAGCCTCTGAAGACATCTCTGGATATCATATAGTGTTGGAGGTGGTAGATCGCCTAGGTCGGCTCCGAAGCCGAAGCGGTTCAGATAATGCCGTGCAGCAGCACCATCAGTAGCCTTGGCCTCAAATACTGGGGCCCAGTGCGACGCCAACAGATTCAGCATCTCTGGGGGGGGAGGTGACAGCGGGTTTCTCAGAGTCAGTGGACGCGGGGATCCCTTGGAGGCAGAGCTTTCGGTCGACAGGGGCCCATAGTCTTCCTCTTTTGTGAAGTCCTCAAATCCTTTGGCGAAGCTTAGCCTTGGACGGTCCTAATTCAGCAGCTTGCAGACGGCGGTTGGCGATTTCCTTCGCCGACTCGAACAACCGGCAGTGCTCTTGCTCTGTGGCGAGCTGGAAGACTGGGGGATCCTTGAGCTCCACTCGGTCACCGTCGCAGCTCAGCGCAATAAACTTGATGCCAAGCGGGTGAGTGTGCATCACTCTCCGAGCAAGTGGAACGTTTTGCTGCCATACTGATCGCGATATCGTTCTGAGTATAATCAGTCGGGTCAACGGATCGTGAGGTTTGTGTCGGATGATCGCATCTCTCGTAAGTCTCGCAGCTTCTCGCATCACCGTCTTGTGGAGGTCGAGTTTGAGGGGGGGCGAGAGGAACTCATGATCCACTTGCTGCAGAATCTTGGACTGGTTGGCCTGGAACTCAGGCCTCTGAAAGATCTCATTCGGGATGGCGCGCTCCTCAGGCTTGGTGTCTTTCCTCGGCGCCAATGTGAATGATATACCTGCGTGACCAGAGATGTGCGCATCGCGAAGTGTCTCAGGCTGTCCGTGCAGACGACCTCCAGTGCAAGATTGAGTAAGACACCAGCCTGGCGCAGACACAAATATCCTATCAATACAACGCAGCGTGCCCCTAGCTGCATTGAAGTGGGTCGGTTCGTTCAGCTCGATCTCGGTCAAACTCCCAAAAATCTGATTCCAAAACCGGCACTGCGAGCGCCTCCAATCTTGATTTTGGGTAAGGGTGATGGGTGAGTCCTGAGTTGCAGCTATCGGGGGCGCTGAAGAAATATTGAAGTCGCCTCCTACGATCACGAAGAGCTTCTCTGGATCCCTTCGAGCGGCCTCTAAGTCCGACGCGATAGCCTCTAGGATCAGGTCCCGTTGTCCCGCAGACAATCCAAAATTGCGAATGTTGAAGTGACTGATGTTGGCCCCATTGCTAAACTCAATCCGAACATTCAAAGCTCTTCCCCTGGCGAGTTCGACTGGATGAACTCTCGGCAGCGCGCCCTCGCCGTCTGGCTTAAAGTTGGGCACTAGTGCGAGCACACCTGCAGATGGATGGGGATGAAGAAGAAGAAGCGAGTAGAAGGGACGAACAGGAAGTCGGAGACGATATATCATGTTATCTATCTGCGCGGGAGTCCCATGAGTCTCTTGAATCCCCATAAGAGTTCCCTTACCAACCATCTTCTTCAGGTAGAATAGTTTGCGATCGCGGAGGGGGCGGTCGCGGTAGAAGAGAGCTCGGGCATTCCAGGATCCACAAGAGAGGTGATCATAAGAGGGATGGGCACGGAACCATGCCGAAAAGAGCGGGTTAGGACCACTGCACTGGCTCAGGCCCCGCCACAATATCGGCGATCGCCTCAGTGACTTTGGCCTTGTCGATGCCCTCGGAGATGATGTTCGCAGCCGACCACTTGACCGACGGCGGCTCGCCGTTCAGGTTCGGCTCCACGCAAATGGTAGGCTTCCAACCCGCCGAGACTGTACCTTTGGCACGATCAGCGAAGAAGCGCTTGTCTGGATAAGCGTATTGGCAGGCACGCCTGATCTGCTTGACCAACTGCTCGCGTTTGATCTGGCACTGGCTCTTGTCGCTGTCCAGGAAGAGGTCTTGCAGCACGCCGCCAGCGTCGGGGATCTGTAGCTTCTCCCAGACATTGTTTGGGCCACGCATGGACCCGAGAATCTGTCGAACTTTCCTGCCCGCGTAGTTGGTGTTGCCTGCGACACGGATCTGCATTCTGGTCGCCAGCTCATTGCCTTCGAAGGAGCACTCGCTGAGGGTGAGGTTGTTCCTCTCGATGATGGGCTGCAGCGCAGTCTTGAAGTTCTCTTTCGGGATGGGGACGCGGGACCTGGCGACGATGATGGCTTCATCTGGCCGTCGATCAAAGACGGTTCGATCAGCAACTGGTGGAGGACGGGGTTCTTCGGAACGAAGCACACCGACGAGCCGCTGCAGCTCTGCGATCTGTCCGTCCATGGAGTCAAGGCGCTTGTCGGTCTTGGTCTTGAAGTCGGAGAGGTTGAGTTCGGTGGCGGCCATCCTGCGCTCCACTTGCAGCGCCAGGCCACTGCAAGAACGCTGGATCGTGGTTGCCAAGGAGCCGACGGAGCTCGCCACCTGGGTCTGGACCTGCGTTGATGGAGGCCATGAGTGAGTTTTTGGTGGCATGGATGTAGGCTTTGAGGTCCACTGCTTCACCGTCGTCAGCAGAAGTGTACCCGTCATCATCAGCAGCACCAGCAGCCCGTAGACGCTTCCTGGGATCTTCCTGGGACGGGAAGGTGGGCATGGCTTCCAGAGCGGCGGCGATAGAATTGACTCCACCATTCTGTCCTGCGACACTCATCGCTCGCCTGCGCAGCGCAGGCACCCCAAACGAAGAGTAACAGGGAGAGGTGGACGCGGGCAAGGCCCCTGGGGCCACAGAAAGGCGGCTTGGGCCACCTGCGGAGGCAGAGTCCAAAGCTAATCGCTGATTCTCGGACGTCTATAGTCCTTCACAACGTTTAGCCTTGAGCCAAAATGGCTACGGACCTCCTCCTCCTCCTCCTCCTCCTGCGCCTCCTCCTCCTCCTCCTCCTCCTCCTCCTCCTCCTCCTCCTCGTCCTCCTCCTCCTCCTCCTCCTCCTCCTCCTCAGGGCGTGACAGTCCGATTACTTTCGGGAGCAGAGGTGACAGCACGAGTGCCTGCAGCGTTCAGACATAGCGCGCGTCACAGACAGCTGGTCGCCGAGGGTAGGCTCCCGAGTGCCCAACAGGCCGCCCCCGTACCCGTCCCTCAGACTTCCTTGGCTTCTACGTTCCTCACTCCTGGACCTCCTGAGTCAGCACCGACAGGTGGGGCGCGCGGCAGGGGCCGAGGCAAAGGCCGAGGCAAATGTCGCCGCAGCGAGCCCGGGGCCAATGAGCAGCGTTTGGCACCTAGAGCCTCCTTCTCGCGGGAAACTGAGCATCAGATGTTGGTTCCCGGAGCCTCCGCGCGGGAAACTGAGCATCAGTTTTAGTTCCTGGAGCCGCCGCCCGTGGGCGGGAGCAACCACCCGCAGGGAGTCGCATGGTCTTCGTCAGCGCAGGAACCCTCGCCGAAGAGCGCGAGGAGCTCTGCCAAGCTCCAGGCCCGAGATCTCCTCCGCCTCATCTTCCCGCGCGCGTGCGCGATGGAGTAAGGTGTTCCATCATTTTCCCTTTGGAGACCGTGGAGGGGGGACTTACATACCAAGCGACCGTTTTGCGCAGAATTTCCCCCTGGCGCTTCCCTCCTGCGCAATCATCAAGAAGAGGTCAACACGGGTGCCGCCTGGCCCCCTGCCTGCTGCGTGCGGGCGTCAGGGGTGCCAGCTGGGTCTGCACCCAGTCTGGAGGGGCCGCACGTGCTCGTTAGATAGTGGCGGTGGATTCTCAGACACCCGCCAGGTTCAGATGTTTCCCAGCGCCATGATGCGCCACAGCATTGACCGAGAGAGTCATGCTGGTTTTGCGTGTGCTCCGGATTGTGGCGCGAAGGATTGTTGAACCCAAGGCAGAGTCAGTCAGTCAGTCCTCCTCCTCCTCCGCCTCCTTCCCTTTCCTCATAAATAACTCCTCCCCGTCGCTCCAACAGACGTGTCGGCAGGGCGGGCCGGGCGCTTCGCCAGATAGTCAATGCAATTCCTGGTGCTGGAAACTTGGAACAGCTTGAAGGATGGAGGGCGGGTCGTTTTCATTCGCCTGGGCGCAGCGCACATTCGTCTCAACAGCTTGCAACAGCTTCAGAGATGGAGGGCGGCCCGTTTTCAGGGTGCTGTTCTCGCCTTCGCGCCGCGCACATTCGATTCAAAGTTTGGTGAGAGCGACTTCGATCGCCACTGGCGTAAAACAAATAAAGTTGGGGATGCCCTAGAAACCGAGACCCTGTCGGCCTGTGCGAGGGGCTTGGCTGTTCGAGTCGTCGTCTCCGTCGGTCGTCGCCTCCGTCGTCCCCTTTCCCTGCAGCTTCCTTCTCAAGCTCGTGAGCGAGAGAAAAATCTAGCAGTGTCGTAATCGAGTCGAAGGGAAGCCCCTTCCCTTCGATCCCTTCCCCAGGGGGGGGGGTCCGGGGGGGTCCCGGGGGGGGTCCCGGGCCGGGGGGTGTCCCGGGGGGGGTGGGGGGGCAGATTCGTTTTCCCTCGGGCGGCCTAGAAACCTCGAAAACACTCCAAATGAGGTCCGAATGCCCAAGATGGCCCCCGAGACGGCCCAAGAGGGCCCCGAGTCGCCCAAAGATCGGCCGAAAACGCCCACGATAGCCCCAAGACCGTCCAAGAAGCCTCCAAGACGTCCCAGGCCCCCTCCAAGAGACCCCCAGGAAGCCCCAAGAGGCCCCCACGAGGCTTCCAAGCGGCCCCTGAGAGCTTCCCAAGAGGCCCACAAACTACCCCCAAGAGGCCCCCAAGAACGCTCGTCGTCGTCGTCGTCGTCGTCGTCGTCGCCATTCAGGGTCGGCGGCACCGGCCGTAAGGCCTTCGCAATAAAGTTGGGGATGCCCTAAAAACCGACACCCCCCCAGAACAAAAAGAACTCCCCAGGCCTCCCTGAACCCCCCACACACACCCGGTACAAATGCTCCCTCCCCCCGGGACCCCCTGTTCGCGGGTGTTGCGAGCTCGGACCCACCCTCTCGCACTCACTACTGACAAACGACGCCAGCGAGCATCGGCGAAGACGACGACGACGACGACGACGACGACCGAAGGACAAATAATGGGACGATAACGACGACGACAACGACGAACGATGAACGACGACGACGACGACGACGACAACGACGACGACCACGACGACCACGACGACCACGACGACGACGACGACGACGACGACGACGACGACGACGACCACGACTACGGACGACGGACGACGGACGAAGGACGAAGGACGAAGGACGACGGACGACGACGCCGACGCCGACGACGAACGACGAACTACGAACGACGGACGATTGACGACGTTGAACGACGCCGCCGCCACCGCCGATGACGACGACGACGACGACGAAGACGACGGCAGCGACGACGACGACGACGAGCCCGACGACGACGACGACGACGACGACGACCCCGACGACGACGACGACAACGACGACGACTACGACGACGAACGATGAACGACGACGACGACCACGACGACGAACGACGACGACGACGACGACGACGACGACAACTGACGACAACTGACGACGACGGACGACGGACGACGGACGACGCCGACGACGACGACGACGGGGAGCTGGACCCTAACGGACGGGTCGGGCTAGGCGGGTGGTCCCTTAACGGGCCAGTCGGGTCGGGCGGGCGGGCGCTAACGGGCGGGTCCGGCCGGGCGGGCGGGACGGTGCAGAGAGGCTGGGTCGCACGGGCCCCGACGTGCAAGCAGCCTGGAGAAGGGCGGGTCGGGCCGGGCGGGCGGAGCCCAACAGGCGGGTCGGGTCGGGCGGGCGGGACATTCGGTTAGGATGCATAACCGAGCTGGCACGTAATGCGGGATGACGATTAATTAAAAATTGGGGAGAACGATTAAAAAAACAGCTTTCTGCTATTTCTGCACAGTTTTCTGACTGGAGGAAAACGATTAAAAAGATAGTTTTCCAGCCCACGGCCGGTTTTTTCTAATCGTCATCCCGGGCGCCGCCGCGTGAACACGACCCCCGGTCATTTATTAATCGTGATCCTTCATTATGAGCCCTCATGGCCGGGTTGGGCTGGGCGGGAGGGACACGAAAGAGGCTGTGGACACAAAGAATTCACACGTGAGAGCCCTGAAGGGCGGGTCGAATCGGGCGGGCGGGCCCTAACGGGCGGGTCAGGTCGGGTCGGGCGGGACAGCAAAGTATGATGCATAATCGAGCTGGCACACAACAAACTTAACGGGCGGGTCGGGTCAGGCGGGCGGTGCTTAACAGGGGGTCAGGTCGGGTCGGGTAGCGACGCGCACATTCGCCTTCAAAGTTTGCAGCTGTCTCAAGGATTATAATAGTATTGCCGAAATCTTAGACATGAATGCCTGGCACAATTTAGGCTTGTCAGGACGCGACGGTCACTTGGATTCGCGGCGTTCAAACCGAAGAATGGTGTTCTGGCACGAAGTAGGTTTGCCAGGACGCAACCATCATGTTGACTCGTTGCGGTGAAATCCCAGCTGTAGAGTCTTGACACGATTGAAGATTATCAAGCGGATGTCTTCCACTGGCGAACTTCTCGCCATGAAATCAAACGCTTCTAAACTCTTAAGAGGAAGCTTGACGGGGCCTTTGTATTGCAACATCGTTGATTCGTCTGGGGGTAACACTGGCCCTCCTCCTCCTCCTCCACCTCCAGGGGGCCCCGTTGACTCTAGCGTCGACTTGGAGGCCCCTGGACTGCCTGAGCCACTGGACCCAAACCTCCTGCACCATGAGCCAAACTTGGCGGCGCGCACCAGGGGGAAAGGGGGAGGGGGGAAGGCTTCGTAGAAGGAGGTTTCTTCTTAGAAGGCGCCAGCCTTACAGTAGGAACTCTACCACAAGAAACCTCCCACAAGAAACCAACCCCTGAGACCCCAGGGCGTCCATTGATTTCTGGTGTGGGGACGTCACGCTCTCCATGGCAAAACCATCGAAGCCCAAGAAGCCCAGGGCACCCTGGAGGCAAGCAAGGTGCTTCTTGGCATGGGTCTCCAAGTGTGCACCCACAGAGAAGGCTGGCGCCGTCCGAAGAGCGGGGGCCCTTCCCAAAAACCCTCCCCCCTTCCCACTACATCTACCCCCGCCTGTGCGCGTGGCAGGCAGACGGGCCCCGTGAGAGAGAGAGGGGGGGGGGGGGGGAAAACAAAAAAAAAGAAACGCGCCCTGGACCCCCAGCGCCTTAAAACCCTGGGACCGGCTCCTCATCCCCTGAGGCGTTGCTGCTTGTCCTGGGCCCCAGCCGCAGGGCCGAGGAGTGGTGCCTGGCCACGGGGCCGTTCTCCCTGCGGGCCCCGCTTGGCTCATGGCGACTCCTCGTTGTGAACGTTCGTGGACGTGAACATCAGTAGAGCCAGCTTCAGGGGCACCTTCGAGGACCGGTCGGCCACGCACGGCCCCCCCCCCCTAAGGGCCGGAAAGGGGGCCGGGAGCGAGACTAGACGGGCCCTCCCCGGGCAAGAACAAAGCACCGAAATGGCGCAGATATTTCGGAAAGGAGGAGGAGGAGGAGGAGGAGGAGGAGGAAAAACAGGAAGAGGAGGAGGAGGTGGAGGAGGAGGAGGAGGAGCAGGAGGAGGAGGAGGGGGAGGGGGAGGAGAAGGGAAGGAGGAGGAGGAGGAGGGGGAGGAGGAGGAGGAGGACGAGGATAATAATAAGAAACAGAAGAAGAAGAAGAAGAAGAAGAAGAAGAAGAATAGTAATAATAATAACCATCATCATACTACTAACAATAACGATAAGAAGAAGGAGAAGAAGAATAAGAATAAGAAAAAGAAACATAATAAGAAGGAGGAGGAGGAGGAGAAGAGAGAGGAGGAGGAGGAGGAGGAGGAGGAGGAGGAGGAGGAGGAGGAGGAGGAGGAGGAGGAGGAGGAGAAGTGAGGAGGAGGAGGAGGAGGAGAGGAGGAGTGAGGAGGAGAAGGGGGAGGCGGAAAACCTTTTTTTTTTTTTTTTACCTTTTGACCAAGCACAGGGTCGTGCGGGGAAGGGGGGGAAGGGGGGGAGGGGGAGGAAAGCGAACCCCGAACGGGGGTGCTTTGGTGCAGGCGGGACCCCACCTCACCGCCACACCCCCGCACCTCCCACTGGCCAGCTAGCCCTCCAAGGGAGGGCCAGTTAACCAGCGGAAGCGGACGGCCCACCATCCCCACCCTCGGGCACAGCAGCACTCGCGTACAACCTCTCCAGGCCGCCGCGTTCGCGCGCATCGAGGGCAGCTTGCAGGGGCTTCGGCACCCCCTCTCTGCGGGGGTACTTGCCCCCCTCGATGCGGCTCAAATTCTCTCGGCCTTTGCGGGACAAGCCCTCGCATTTCGCCGCGAGGTTGCGCCCATCGACCGTGGCGTACTTGCCACAGGTGGCGCAGAAACACATGAGGTAACGCTCCCACCGCTGGACGGTATGGGAGGGGTGCACATCCCTGCCAGCCGCCAAGCCCCCGCTACCCGCCCCCACTCCCTGGACAGGGCGGCCTCGGCACTGGGTCTTGGCGGCTTCGATGAGACGAGACACGGGCACAACAATATCGCACTGACTGCACCTCCAGGTGCCTTCGGCTTGCTCGAAGCGATGGCTGGAGGCCTGCAGCGCGAGCTGCCTCCTCGAAGGGGGGGCCTTCCGCTGCACAGTGGCCCGTACTCCACTCCATGGGTCGGCCTCCGCAACCAGGGCCAACGCGCGCCTCGCGCGCGCTCGAACCAGGGTGCCAATCGCATCCCAGTGGGCAGTCTGAGGCTCACCCCCTTCCACCGACACCGCCCACCCTCTCCCCGCCGCCGCCCCCGCCTCTTCATCGGCCAGGGCGCTGCCCTGAATTAGGTAGGGATCGATCGGATCGCTGAGAGAGGTGGCTTCGTCCATATGGGAAGGGATCCATTTCAGGTTCACCTCCGACGACCGAGCCTGGAAGGCCACCCGAATTCGAGACCACAAATCTTGATTTGCGCCGTTCTTCTGGAACTGCCGACCCCGCACCCATGTTTTCATGAGGGGCTCGTGGTCAGTCACAAACAGAAACCGCTCGGGGACGTGCTCTAACGCGATGGCAAACGCGAGCAGCTCCGCACGAGGGACCGTTTGACGCTGACCCCCAATAGGGGCCGAAAAGCCCCACGCAAGCCTCCAGCCCCCTTGGCCGTCAGGCTGCATGGCGATCACCGCGGTGCCACACCTACGCCTACGTGGGTCCGCACTGTGGGCCCCCCTCCCCCCGATCCGTCTCCGAAAACCACCACACTCCCAAAGTTGGGATGCGGCTCAACCTCAGAAATCGGGAGCGGCCCCAGGGACCGAAGGTTTTCTTCAGGAAAACCGAGAGATGGGTGTAGCTCTTAGGCGGCACTCCTCGAAGCCACAGCACGGGGCAACTCTCCCACTGCACCTGGGCCTGCTGCCTGATACACTCACTCTTCTCGAATTCACCGAAACCAGCATTGCACGGGCACTCCCACACTCGATGGAAGAGAGTCTCTGTGCCGTGCTGGCACCTTGGACACACTGTGGCTACATCATATCCTAGGGCCGCCTGTCTTCCTCGAGTGAACTATCTACCTGACACAGCCGCATTCTGGAGGCCTATGAGATCATAGGCCTCCTTTGCCAAAAACATGCGAACTTCGCGACTCGCCAAGAGAACGTCCCCATCCCCAAGATCCAACCCCTTCACCCCCATAATGGGAAGCAGCTTGGGTCCAAAATTGGGACGCTAGATCCTGGACCAGGTCGTCGAGCAATTCGGTGTCATCGGCATCCCCCTGCTCGAAACCAGCCTCGCTCGCGCACGGCAGTCTCCAAACCTCGCTCCCGTTCGCAGTTGGACGGCGCCACGAGTCTGGGGGGGACGGGATCCACCCTGCCTCGTAAAGTGCGGCGACCACCGCGCTGACGGGCCCACGCACCCTATTCCAGCGCGTTTTAGCAGGCCAGAGCCGAGGGGTTAGCTGCTTCCACGCCGCTCGGATGCGGTCGTGGAGCTCTGGCGAAGATTTCCAAACCAAACAAAACTCGAGGACCAACTGACGGCGCAACTCCAGACCTGGATCTTTGACCCCTAAGTGCATGGCGAGCACCGTAGTCAGACACCTACCCGAACCCGTTCCAGCGATAGCCTGGCCAGCCTGCCGCCTAAGGTTCCGAATCTGACTCGGGCTCACGCCGTGCACTTGGTGCCCGTGCACCGCTTGGGGAAGGGCCCCCGTAGCCCAAAGAGACTGCGATATCTTCGTCAATTTAGCCGAACGCCTGAGCTTCCTGATGCGACGGAATCTCTTGGGGGGGAGGCGGAGAAGGAGGAGGAGGAGAGGGAGGAGGAGAAAGAGGAGGAGGAGGAGGAGGAGGAGGAGGAGGAGGAGGAGGAGGAGGAGGAGGAGGAGTTATTGTTAAACTCTGCATCGTGCCCTGGAGGTGCCTCCAGGGAGAGTCAGTTTTGTCTGGCAAAGAAGGACCTGGGCGGTGGCCGACGCTGTGGACGGCGACCCCAGGACCAGTCAGTCAGAGTCACTAAACTCTGAAACCCTTACGCGAGCAGCCGCCTGCACCAGTGGAGCCACATCTTCCTCGGGAAGAGGCTCCTGCACTGCTCGCAGCTGCCCGCGCTGGCTCCTATCCAACTCATTGGCGCTGGCGGGAGAAGGCCTGGCAGGAGGGTCGAGAAGAAACCGAGTGGCCTCCTCGTCTCCTTCAAATGGGTCCGAAATAACAGCAATTTCCCCCAAAGACTGGCCCTGACGAGAACACACTTGGCCTCGGGAACATGGGGGAGGAACTCCGAGCAGGAAGCGGAGCAGGCCCAGCTATTGGATCGGGACGGTCCACCCCGCTCGACGACGACGACGACGACGACGACGACGACGGCTTGACGACAGGAACCATTGCCGGCCTTCCGCGTCCTGCTCAAAATTATCTGGATTACACGCTTGACAAATGACCCCATGAGGTCTTAGGGTGGAGTCCACGGCCGACTGATCTCTTCACTGCAGCCGCGCATTTACTCAGGGATCCTTCAGCACTGGCAAACAATCTGCCCGAAACTTCTTGAACTGACCACCACACGTGTACCCGTAGCACTGAGAGCACAGATACAAGATGGTATCGTTAGAGCACTCTAGGCCGATCACTCTGTGGCCCCGCTCCTGGAAACCGAAGGCAACCTGGGGCAATATACCAGAACAGTTTCCTGCAGGCGGACGTGCATGCTGACGCTTGAACTGCAAATAAACCTGACAGCGCCAAAAGGTTCGACACCAGTGCCACTGGTGGGCAACTGAATTAGCAGCCTTCTTAGCAGCTGACTCAAATGTGCGGACCCAGGGAACATCCGTTAGGTCCAACTTCGGCCAAAGAGGTAGTACATAATACGCGAGCTTTCCTACCTTGCGAGCTATAGGCGTGAGGCGCTCTACTTCCTGCAGTTCGGCAGGAGTGGGTTAAGGGTGGGAAACAGCTCCTTGCTTGGCCGCCTGGTCGGCAGCATCATTCCCTCTCGTACAGAAAAGTTCGTAGTCTGTGAGGCCGTCGCTGTCCTTGACATGCGCACTAACCTTCTCCACTCTAGAAAAGAGAGTGGCTCTTGAGAAACATGCCAGCGTAGGGTCGCTTATAGTGAGTCTGGCGTGCTAGCGGCTGGGCAAACTGCTTAACTACATTACTGCAACCGCTGTAACCCACGATGGGCCG
Organism: Prorocentrum cordatum; assembly: GCA_963575745.1. Taxonomy (NCBI): domain Eukaryota; class Dinophyceae; order Prorocentrales; family Prorocentraceae; genus Prorocentrum; species Prorocentrum cordatum. The sequence goes on along the minus strand of CAUYUJ010007969.1, from coordinate 345,285 downwards.
ATCAAAAACCAGTTGAGGCACCGTAAACGCCGAACTCCCCAGCTTGTGACGGTTGGGGAAGCTCGGCCCATATTGGGCCCCAAATGGAACAGACATGTTCTAAATCGACATTGGAAACCGCCACCCCCAGCCAGCCCTGTTTAATTCAGCTATCTCAATCTTGGCCTGGGACCCGTCAAAAAATACAGGCCCAGAGATCTCAGTACTGGAAGAAAGTCCGAACCAACCCAAGAGACTGAAATAGGCGACTCCTTAGCTGGTAGTGGTCGCTTATCACCTGGGTGCGGGGAGCAAACCTTGATGTAGAGCTGGAAGTCGGCCTGATCAGGCCGAGCCTCAAGGGCTTGCTGGACGAACCGACGATCGACGATCTCCAATCTCAGATCCTCGACCACGGGACATTGATACAACCGATGCTGGATCGTGTCGAGCGCACCTCGGCAAAGGGCACAAAGCAGATCACCGCCCTCTAAGGCGTAGCCTGCCGCTTGCGTACGGGTCTTCGTCCACAGCCCGTCGCAAGCGAAGCACTTGAGAGAACCTCTCTGCAGCGGAGTGAGCTTGCGGGACCTGAGCTGCGCCTTGACGACATCGAAACACGACCGCCCTTCGAAACCCAGTTTTTGTCCCGAAGACCTCTCCAATGATCTCAGAACTCCGAGCTGCAAGTGCCTCTTGATAAGTTTTGGGGAGGTGGTGGTAAGACTGATGTTCACTCCAGTGTCCGAAGGAGGAGGCGGAGGAGGCGGAGGAGGAGGAGGAGGGGGAGGAGGAGGAGGAGAGGGGAGGAGGAGGAGGAGGAGCAGGAGGAGGAGGGGAGGAGGAGGAGAAGGAGGAGGAGGGCAGGAGGAGGAGGAGGAGGGAGGAGGAGGAGGAGGAGGGGGAGGAGGAGGAGCAGGAGGAGGAGTGGGAGGAGCAGTAGGAGGAGGAGGGGGAGGAGGAGGGGGGGTGGGACTTTGGCCGATACCGTGGTTCCTGCCTTGGGGGGGGGCGGCCTGCCTGCCCGTGGCCCGCCCGGCCGCTCCTGGGAGCCCCCGCGCCCCCGAGGACGACCCGCCCTCGGCGCGGGCCTTCTCGTACGGGATGGGCGGGATCTCCTTCCAGCCGATCTCGTCCAGCTCGGCCATCCTCTTGGTCCTGCCGGCGGCGCCCCTGGTGGTGGGCTTGCGTTTTCCGCCGCCACCACCAGGAGGGAGGAGGGGGAGGGGGTCCTCCTCCTCCTCCTCCTCCTCCTCCTCCTCCTCCTCCTCCTCCTCCTCCTCCTCCTACCCGTAGCCACTTGGGCTCGAGTGGGCGGGGTCAGCTTCCCCGGTTCTCTCACTCTGTACGGCACTCCGAGGCGCCCGCGCCCTCGGGACTCCGCCATGGGTCGCTCCAGCGCTCGTGGCGTCGCGGTGCGGCATGGCCACAGCGTGACGCACTGCAGAACAGTGGAAGAGGCCGCGCGGCTGATCCAGCTGCTGGCCTCCGACAGCCCCGATGCCAGCGTCCTCGACGGGTTCGAGCAGGGCCTCAGGGGCGCTGGAGAGAAGCTGGGCCTAGGGCGCAAGGCCACTTCCGAGGAGGTGCGCCGAGCCCTGGCCAAGGCTCAGCCAGAGCTGGCGCGGCGGTGGGTGGCGATGCGAGGCGGCAGGCGCTGCGCAGCCCATCCCGACAGGGACTTGTTACAGGAGGTAATGGAGGCCCTGGACGCCCACCCTGGCACCATCGGGTCGGAGCAGGACGAGGCGAGCCAAGGCAAGCTTGAAGAGAAAGCAAACACGACGGCGCTCCTGGCCGAGAAGGTCCTCGAGCTACAGGCGGCGGACCAGCGCTACCAGAAGCTCCTGGCGGACACGTCTGAGGAGCAGCGCGCGCTGGAGCTGAAGGTCCAGATGACGGAGGACGAGGCAGCGCAGCTCTCCCACAGGTCGCACGAGCAGAGCCAGAAGATCTCGCAGCTCGAGCAGGCCCTGGCGGAGCTGCAGGAGCGCCGTGGTGCGGCGGCGGGAACCCTCCCCAGCGCGCAGGGCTGAGGGGCGCGCCCCGTTCGCGGACGTCCCCGCCTTCCCGCGCCTGGCTTCGGGCAGCGGCGTGCAGACGGAGAAGCTCGAGGTCGGCGTCGGGGAGGGCCAGCAGCACACCGCAGAGCACGGGCAGAGCAACGGCGACGCTCAGGGGGCGTACGGGGACCAGAAGAGCACCAAGCAGAACCAGGGCAGGCACCTGAACATAGTGAAGACGGAGGAGCGCAACGGCACCGCGATGGAGGGCGTCGGCAGCGAGTTCGACGACCAGGGCGGGACGCTGGGCGCCAACGCGGAGGAGGTGAGCACCAAGGGTGGCAAGGACGGCTCCGCGGGCAAGCACATGCAGGGGGCCGTCGGCAACCAGCAGAGCACCGTGGGGAACCAGGGCAGTCACCTGCGCACCTACGCGACGAAGCAGAGCACCAGCGACGTGCAGGAGTACCCGGCGCGGTGGGGGGCCGCACAAACAACCCCCAGCCGGCGCACGCAGAGGCGTGCGAAGAAGCAGCAGAACCCCGAGCTGATGCAGGAGCAGCAGCAAGTAGCGGACGCAGGGACGTCCAGATTCACACGTGTGGCAGTTCTCATCCTCGTGCTGGCCCGCGGCCTAGTCGCCCTCGCTGTGATTGAGAATCGAGGATGGCACGTGTTTTCCGCTCCAGGGAGGTCGGCCCCTGACTGCCACTTCCACGACGGATTCGTGTGCTTGGCCGAGATCTCCGTCGACCAGGACGGCAGCGCGCATGGCTTGGGCCCAGAAGGCGAAGAGTATGAGTTCGACGATAGCTACGTCGTCGGCGACGAGATGGTGTGGCTCCTGCAGTGCACCAAGGGATCGCCGCCTTGCTACACCTACTCCGAGCTCTGCCTGGCAGCCATCGAGGAGGAGCACGAGCCCTGGCAGCAGCCCTAAGACTGCCAGCGGAGGCTGATCCTCGCCTGCCGACAGAGAGAGGGCGCGTACTGAGGCCGCAGGCCCACCCAGCCACGGGCGCGCGTTCAGCGTGCGCGGCCTGGGTGCCGAGACCTGGGGCACTCTTGCGCACGCCTGAGCACGCGGGTTTAAACTCCTCCTCCTCCTCCTCCTCCTCCTCCTCCTCCTCCTCCTCCTCCTGCTCCCTCCAACTTATGGTGGTGGTGGTGGAGAGAAATAGGCCCATCACGTGGGGGAAGCCAAGAGGTACGAGTCGGCGCCGCACGCAAGAGCGGCCCGAAGCGCATAAAGAGCGACCTTTCGGTGCGCGGCCGTCGGGGAGCCGCCGGGGGAAGGCTGAGCTCGAGCGCGCGAGGCGCAGCCGCCGCAGTGCCCCGGGCCATCGGGGGGGGGGCCCGGCGGGCCCGCGCCGGAGGCCACTCCCTGCGAAGGGCCACTCCTGCGCGCGGTCCAGCGAGCCTGTTTTTGCAAGTCAGTCAGTCCGTGGCCGTGCATCCTGCACCTAAAAAAGCGAGACTGCTTTTGCAAGGGTCCGGCGAAGGCCCGGGCTCCATGGCCCGGCCGCCTGCCCCAACCTTCCCCCTCAGAGAACCTGACCTCGTCGGCTGCGCGCGGGTCTGAAGGGGGCCCAGTGCGACCCCTATTCTTGGCCCTGCTGGCGGTGCCACGGCAGGAGAGCCCAGCATCGAATCGACAGGCCGGATCGGCGATCGAAACGACTTGGATCGGCGGAAATCGGCAGCCAGGTCGGGAGGAGTCGGATCGGCGGAAATCGGAAGGCTAGTAGGCCTCCACTGCGAAATCGGAACCCAAATCGGAATCCGAAGCCGAATCGAATCGGAAGCGGGGGCCATCCAAAATCGGATCGAATCGGAATCTGAGTCGCAATGAGCCCTGCCACTGAGGGGGGATGGGGGACACAAGCGGCACGAGACCGTCATTGCAGGGGTCTGGCGAAAGCCTGGGTTCAGTGGCCCACCCGCCTCCCCCTCCCCCCTGACGAGAACCCGGCCTTGTCGGTTGCGCAGGTCCGGGGGGGGGGTACGCAGTGCTGGTGCGCGCGGGCATCCGGGGGGCTGCCCACAGCGAGAGAGCTAGGTTAACTGCCAGCATTTCCCCCCTCCCCTCCCCCCGCCGGATGGCCCAGGCCATCATGGAAGAATATCAAGAAAACTGTGTTGTGGTTGTGCCGATACCGATGCGTACTCCACGGAGCTCTCCTGGGGTGCGTTCCGACCAGAATTTCGAGGAGGATCCAGCCGTGGCAACGAGGGAAGGGCAGCGGCATGAGTACATTCTCCCCCCCTGAGAGGTGGAGGAGGAGGAGGAGGAGGAGGAGGAGGAGGAGGAGGAGGAGGAGGCGGATGAGGAGGCTTCCTCGTCCTCCACGTGGACCGGGCTCGAGGCGTCTCCTCCTGGGGCAGCAGTGGCGACGAGAGCCGTGGCGACGAGAGCCCTCCACGACGAGGGGCGGTGTCGGGGGGGGGAGGGGGGCGCAGCGGGGCCCGCCAAGAAAGGGCAGCGGCCTGCCTCGAGAGGTGTCGGCTCCTTCAGAGCAGGAGGAGGCTCCCAGCGAGGCATCGGCAGAGAGTGCCTCTGGTCGGCGGCGGGCCCGGGGGGGAAGTGACTCTCAAAAGGCTCGGGAGTCCTCCCGCCCTCCGAGAAGTTCTCTATAGGCCTTCCCCCAAGATGCAGCAGACGTCTCGGGAGGCCCGAGGGCTTCTGAGGAGCCCCGCCGCCTTCTGAGAGGGCCTTCCCCTGCTCACTTCCCCCCCTCGCTCGCCGCCGACCTGGGAAGCGAGGGGGGGAGGGGGGCGCCTGGAAGGTCGCGGCCCCCCGTGCCCCGACCTCCAGCCAGGGAGGAAGAAGCCGAAGCAGGCCAGGGAGCGCCTGCGGGGCCGATCCAGGCCTGGTTACAGGGCTCTATCCCGCGGGGGGGGAGGAGGAGGAGGAGGAGGAGGAGGAGGAGGAGGAGGAGGAGGAGGAGGAGGAGGAGGAGGAGGAGGAGGAGAGGAGGAGGAGGTGGAGGAGGAGGAGGAGGAGGAGAGGGAGAGGGGAGGAGGAGGAGGAGGAGGAGAGGAGGAGGAGGAAAAGGAGGAGGAGGAGGAGGAGGAGGAGGAGGAGGAGGAGCAGCAGGAGGAGGAGAAGGAGGAGGAGGAGGAGGAGGAGGAGGAGCAGGAGTCCCAGACCGACCCTGGGGAACTCCATCCTCTGTGGGTCTGAATGGGCTCCCCCTGTCCCCTGGCAGCATTTTGCGAGCCGCCGAAGTCATGTTGGGCCACACGGACGCCAGGTCGGTCGAGTCGGCGAGCTGCATCGTCTTCATGTCGCTCGCCGGCATGCGGCAGTTCCTGAGGATGAAGATGAGAACGAGGACGAGGATGATGAGGAGGTGGAGAAGGAGGAGGTGGAGAAGGAGGAGGAGGATGACGAGGAGGAGGGGGAGGAGCAGGAGGAGGAGGAGGAGGCTGTAAGAAACCTTGATTCATGTTGGGGTGAAGGTCTTCGGTGGGCTGGGCAGTATACGAGCTAATGGCCACTAGCGGCCAGCAGCGAGCTTCAGAATGAATATGCTTAGGGCGTGATCTACCAAACTGGGAGGAGAAGGAGGAAGATGATGATGATGATGATGATGATGATGATGATGATGATGATGATGATGATGATGATGATGACGACGATGATGATGATGATGATGATGGTGATGATGATGATGAGGATGATGATGATGAGGAGGAGGAGGACCCCCACCCCAACCCCCGAACCTCAGATCCGCCTGACACTTCTACATCGGCGAATGGTGTGGGGGTGTTGTTGATCTGGGATTCGTCACGCGACCACCCCCAGCCCTAACCCTCTGCTCTGCCAGCCACTCCTGAAGCTTAGGGATGTGGGGTGGTCAGTGAGCCCACAGGGAGGGGATGAGTAGGAGGAGGAGGAGGAGGAGGAGGAGGATGAAGAGGAGGAGGAGGAAGAGGAGGAGGAGGAGGAGGAGGAGAACAAGGCTTGCGCGAACGCATCAGCCCACTCTGTACCTTGAGCCAAAATGGCTACGGAAAGAAGAGGAGGAGGAGGAGCAGGAGAACAAGGAGGCGGAAAAGGAGGAAGACGACGAGAAAGAGGAGGAGGAGGAGGAGGAGGAGGAGGAGGACGATCATGTCCATAGACATCCATGTCCTCGCGGCCTGGATATCGTACCACAGTCCCGTGGATACGAGATCCCATGGATGCGTTGCGAGCGAGGCGCTCGCGCCAACCAGCGACGGAGCGTGCCAGCATCCGAGGGGCCGTGGTCGAGAATCCCGACCACAAGGACGCGGATGCGGCTTTGCCAGAGGCCCGCTGGAGAAGGAGGGGGGGAGAGGAACTGCAATCAGGAAATCGGCTACACGTAAGATTGGCCCCAGGCGTGAGTGACCCCTGATGCGCGACTTCACAGGGGACGCGGGTTGGCCAAGCTCGGGCGCGCAAGCCGCTGCTACCGCTTCGCGATCAGCGACCGGGGGGCCCCATTGGGCCCGCACCGAAGGTCACTCCGGCGAAGGGTCACTCTTATGTGTAGGCGAGGGAAGGAAACGGGCACGGGAGAAAAAACGGAGGAGGGGGAGGGGGAGGAGGAGGATTGCGATCACGGAGAAGGATAAGGAAGGGAACGAGGAGGGGGAGGAGGGGGAGCATGAGGAGGGAAGGGAGAGGAGAAGGGAGAGAAGGGAGAGGAGGAGGAGGAGGAGGAGGAGGAGGAGGAGGAGGAGGAGGAGGAGGAGGAGTAAGACGAGGAGGAGTAGGAGGAGGAGGAGGACAACGACGACGAGAAGGACGAGGAGGAGAAGGAGGAGGAAAAGGAGGGGGAGGGGAAGGGGGAGGGGGAGGCACTAGAGACGGAGGGGGAGGAGGAGAACTGCAATCAGGGCAACGGACCCAGGAGGAGAAGGGCCCCGGCCCGGCCTCTCATCATTGAGCCTGCTGGCCGCTCCGGGGCGCTGGGCAGGGCCCCAGGGGCCCGAGA
>CAUYUJ010007969.1:328336-335836 GCA_963575745.1 Prorocentrum cordatum | reverse complement strand
GAATGGGCCCCTCGGTGGGGCCGAAACCAGCTGCACGCAGCAGATTTCGTAACCCCCCCTTTCCCAATCCCCCCCTTTCGTCCGGCCCAAGCTGAGCAAGGGCTGCTCCTGACTGCGTAAACTCTCGGAGGTCCGCGCAGATGCCTCTCCCCCCACGCCCCCAGCGACGCCTCTGGCGGCGCGCTGGGGAGGCTGGGGAAACCAAAAAGTACCGATACCGCTACGGCAGGTTCGTGTCGTGCCGACTCCAGCGTTGGTTTTTGACACCGCAGGGATCGTTCAACCTTGAACGATCGGCCACTGCCGCAACGTCCGATCGTTCAACGTCGATCGATTCTGGGTCGCCAGCGGCGTTCAACCTTGAACGCCCACGCTGGGGTCGCCGCTGGTCGACACGACGCAAACCTACCGTACTCACCGGACCTCTCCCGGGGTGCATTCTGACCAGAATGTCGAAGCGGATCCGGCCGTGGCGAGGAGGGCCTCCTCCGGAGGCATCAGGAAGAAGAAGAGGGGCGAAGGGTAGCGGTACGGATGCCTTTTCCTCCTCTGAGAGGGGGAATCGGGTGTTGCCAGCAGTGCCCCTGGCCCAAGGTGCCCCCAGGATTCTCAGGGTGGCCCAGACGGCCTCTGCAGAGCACCCCTCACGAGGCCCCGAGGGCCCAAAGGGCTCCAAGACGGAGCGAAAAGCTGGGGGCACCTTGGGCCAGGGGCACCTTTGGCAACCCCCGAGGGCGTGGGGCCAGCGCCGACCTCCGGAAGCTGCGCGGGTCTCCGGCCATGTCCGCGGACGCGGCCGTCTGCTGTTCCCGGGCAGGGCTCGGGGCTGCGCGCGGGCAGGCCAGGGATGGGCGGTCGGTCGGGCCAGCCTCGACGGGCCGCGCCGGGCGGCGCCCGCGGGGCGCGCCGCGCCCTGGATGGGCGAGGCCGCGCCCCGGGCGGCTGTAGTCAACCCGTGGCATGAGGACGCACGATGAGGGTGCAAGGCCCCAAGACGCACGACCAACATCAGGACGCACGGTATGGACGGGACCGGCCCCAGGCGGCTGCAGTCAACCCGTAGCATGGACACACACGATGAAGATGCAGAGGGCCTGGAGAAGCCACGTCAACACTCTGCGGGCGGGGGCGGCCAGCGAAGGCGGCCAAGGATGGGCCGAAGGGGAAGGATGCACGGGTAACCTCCCTGAGATCCTGGCGTCAAGGTTTTCCGGCTGGGCGTTTTCGTCACGTTTCGGGCCCTGGGACCCTCACAGATCGATCCAGCTCGAAACATGGCGCGGAAAGATGGGGCCTAGGACTCAGGTCGTGGTTTCCTTCGATGTTTCAAATGTTTCGCGCCGTCGGATCTCAAGGCTTGGAAAGTTGCTCATCCTTACTGTGCGGGTTGACTCTACCTTGCGGGCCTAGTTGAGGCCAGCCCGTGGTGCCTCTGTGGGCTGCCCGGGCGTAGCCCAAAACCTGTCCGCCCCTGAGGTTCGGTAGGCGGGCCGGCGAGCCCCGAAACGGATCTCGCCAGGTCTCGAGCACAAAAGGACGAAACAACTGAACATTAATGTAAGGACCCCTCACCCGCTGGGAGGGAGCATCAGTTAGGAGGACAAAAGATTAGGGATAGGAGGTCTATTCTGCAGATGCATCGCAGCAGTACAAAGACGGAGACTTAATTGAGGCCACATATTCACTGCGTTATTAGGCTTAGGGGTATATTCTGTTCTCGATGAACAGCGGCGCCTTGTGCAACGGTGGTGGAGATGCCAAACAGCGTGCCGAGGACGGCCGCTGTGATGACGCCAAGACGTGCCAAGGACAATGGCAATCGCATCGTCTCGCGCCCCAGGTGCACCATGCTCTGGAAGTGGGCGCAAGGGCAGGAGCATTGCAGATTGGAGTCAGAGCAGCAGGAGGTGGACAGCGCAGTAAGAGCTCGACCACAGGAAACCTTCCACAAGACACCCAACCCTCAGACCCCAGGTCGTCCTTTGTTCTTTGGCGGGGGAACGTTCCGCGTTCTACAGCAAAACCATCGAAACCCAAGCAACCCAAGAAACCCTGGAGGCAAGCAGAGTGTTTCTTGGCATGGGTTTCCACTGTACGGCGCCTGAAACATCACTGCAAATCTGCCTCGCGTCTGCCCTGCCTTCCGCAGCATGTCCCGTGTGGCAGACCTGAACGTACCCAAGGGCTTCGAGCACGAAACGTGCTGAGGAAACCAGCTGTACCAGTCACCACCGATCCGAGAGCCGTTGACGGCTGCGCTCGTGAGAAATTAAACCAGATCCCCGACGCCATGATTTGCTCATGACGTCGACCTCCAGAGTTGAGCAGGGACCGACCATCCCGACAATCCTAAAGGCCTACCACGGAATATTCTTAGAACCCAGAGATGTTCTAAGAACAAGCACAACGTTCTTAGAATATAAACCCGATGTGCTAAAACAAAGCAGTCCCAGCCAGATATGTTCTAAGAACAGCTCAGTTCGTGCAAACCACACAAGGTTCTTAGAACATGCTTTGGTTGGCCTATAGGCTTATAGGAAAACCGGGACGCTTCGCCACTGCTCGACAAAGGTCTCGACCCATTCCCTGGAACCGGCTTTTCATCCTGACTCGTTTCTTGATGGCCCCGAGGCCCAGTAAGGGCCTCCAAGGGCCGAAAACGGCGAAAAGCCAGCCGTCGTGATCGTTTCAAGACTCGAGGGGGTCTGGGAAGCGGGGCCGATGGCGATAGGGTGTGGCGCGGATGTGCTGCAGTCGTCTCCGAACGAGCTGCTGAGGGGGGGAGAGCGCATCCCGTGGCAGACCCCAGCGGCGCGGGGGCACGAGGAGGACGAGGAGCAGGATGAGGACGCGGAAAAAACTCATCCCGCACCTCCTCCTCCTCCTCCTCCTCCTCCTCCTCCTCCTCCTCCTCCTCCTCCTCCTCCGCATCCTCCTCCACGTCCTCCTCCTTTTCCTCCTCCCTCCTGCTCCTGATCCTCCTCTTCCTCCTACTCCTCCCGGTCCTCCTCCTCCTCCCTCCTCCTCCGCCCCACCTCTCCCTCTCCTACCTTCCTCCCCTCCTCCTCTCCTCCTCCTCTCACTCCTGCTCTTCCTCTCCTCCTCCTTCCTCCTGCCTCCTCCTCCCCCTCCTCTCCTCCTCGCCTTCCTCCTCCTCCTCATTACTATTCCTCCCTCCTCCTCCTCCTCCTCCTCCTCCTCCTCCTCCTCCTCCTCCTCATCATCATCATCATCATCATCATCATCATCATCATCATCATCATCATCATCATCATCATCATCGTCGCCCTCCCCGTCCCCCCTCCTCCTCGCCCTCCTCCATCCCTTGTCCTTATAAATAACTTCTTTCTGTCGCACCCAGAGGGGCATGTTGGGGGCTGGCTGGGCGTTTCGCTTGAGACTTCCTCACCAGTTATGACCATGAAATTTAACATGTGACAACAGTTTCACACATTGAGGGCGGGTCGTTTTCAAAATGTGGCTCTCGCCATAGCGCCGCGCACACTCGTTTAAATAATCAAAAAGAGCTTCACGGATAAAGGACAGAACGTTTTCAAAACGTGGCTCTCGCCTTAGCGCCGCGCACATGTGTTTAACAATATTGCAAGAACTTCACGGATTGAGGGTGGCTCCTTTTCAAGATGCGGCTCTCGCCTGAACGCCGCGCGCATTCATTTTAAACATTGGCAAGGGTTTCGCGGATCCCCATGATCAATGAACCAGGAATGGTGTTTGGAAGGATTCAGGATTACGCGGGCGCAACAATAATGTTGATTCGCGGTGTCGACGTCCCGCAAACGGCGTTCTGGCACGATTTCGGATCGTCAAGACGCAGCTGTCACGTTGATCCGTGGCGTTGAAATCCCGAGAACAAGTTTTTGGCATGCGTCAGAATATTCAAGCGGTCGTTTTCCAACGAGGCAGTTCCCTCAATGGAATGAACCGTTATAAGGGCCCGAGGGGGGAAATTGGAGGGGGTAATTCCAACATCGTTGATGCGTTTTGGGTTTACACTGGTCCTCCTCCTCCTCCTCCTCCTCCTCCTCCTCCTCCTCCTCCTCCTCCTCCTCCTCCTCCTCCTCTTCCTCCTCCTCCTCATCCCCCCCCCCTCCGCCTCCCCCTCCTCCCCCTCCCCATCCCCCTCCTCCTCCTCCCCCTCCTCCGCAATCGGGTAGTTTCTCCTGGATGTCGACTTCCGGGGCCCTTTCTCGGGCCTGGGGGCCATCGAAGCTGGATCCGGGGCGAAAAACCACCCCCGCGGAAAAGGTTGGGACCTCTGGGGCCTCAGATAGAAAAACATATCGGCGATGCCTCGGCCAAAGGGCGGCCCTCAGAAAGCCCCGGGAGGCCCGCGCGGAGGCCCAACGGGACGCACGAGGACACGCAAGCACTGCGCGCGAAAACGCGCGTCCGACCCGATCAACAACGCAACCATCGTGAAAAAAAACACCGAAAATGCGATTGAGGAAAATATGACAAAGGGGACCTGGACCAGTTTTCGGGAAGCGGCTTGAAACGAGCCTGGGCCAAGTTCTGCGGTTGACGCTGGAGGGGCGAACGTGCTTAAGGAACTGGGCTTAAAAGGCAGCTACTGATGGGCAGCCTGGGCACCCGGGAAAACAGAAAACTGAAACATGCATCTCCGCAAAAGAATCACGCAGGAACCGCCCGCTGAATTAGCGAAGCGGCGCGTGGCACGCGCGAAACGCAACTGCGCACGCCCGCCCAGGGGCGATCCACCCCGGACACCAGGCAACTCGAACGCCTCGCTTGCGAGTCGACGACGCAACCCAGCCGAATCTGCATATGTCCGACGCCGCATCTGCGACGGCGGCGGCGGCGACACGGCGGAGGGCAGACGAAGTGGCAGAAGCAGCAGCGCGGCCACTGACAGGAACGACGGCGCTAAGAAAACGACGGCGGGGCCGATGAAACCTGCGCGCGAGGAGAAGGAGAGGGGGCAGGCGCGCGACATCGCCTGGAGAATAGCACTCGGCGAAGAGGGGGCGCAGAAGGCGGAAAAGGGGGGCGGCTAGAACTTTAATAAGGGCGGCGGTTAGAACGGCCTCGATGGGGCCGCTGAGAACGGGCCCTTGGAACGAGGGGGACAGCGTGATGAGGTAGAGAGAAATCCGTGGAGGCGGGCCCGGGACGCGCGAAGCGACAGGCCGACTCGCCACTGCAAAAGACCATGGGCCACCCGGCACTTCTGCGATCCAAGTTTTCATATGGCCACTGTACCATCATCGCGCGAATGCCGACGGCAAAACGTCCTGCGCGCCCCCGCGCACCGATAACGTCAACAGCGCGCCGCCGCCGCCCGCGCGGCTGCCGCCGCTGCGAATTGCGAGTACGCCAGCAAGGAAGCCCCCCAGACTGCCGCCGACGACGTGGACCTCCCTGTCCCTCGCCACTTCTACAATTACCCAATATGGATACTACTCTCCCTCTTCCCCCGATGGCGGCCTGAAAGTATTAGACCCCCCCAGCGTACTGTTTTTTACACACAGGATTCCCGGGAGTTGGGTTTTCGCCTGCGTTTTTTTTCAAAATGCTGCTCTCGCTGAGGCGCCGGCCTCATTTCTGCTCCCGAATCGTTCCAGATCGTGCTCCCGCTGCAGCGTGGGCCTCATTTTCGGATCGGTGTTGGGCCTCCGTCGTTCAGGATGGCGTTCTCGCCCCAGCGCGGGCCTCTTTCTCGCGCGCCCATCCGCCCGCCACCACCGCGCCGCACCACCACCACCACCACCACCACCACCACCACCACCACAACCACCCCCCACCACCACCACCACCACCACCACCACCAGACCACCACCACCACCACCCACCACCACCACCACCACCAGCACCACCAACCACCACCACCACAACCACTCACACACACGCACGCACGCACGTGCACCACCACCCACTACGCACGCGCGCGCGGAGCCACAGGTCCGCTACGGCACGCGTCCGCGGATAGAGAAAATCAGCGCCATGGTAAGGGATGGGAGGGAGGGGTAGGACGTCAGATATGACGCGAGCGCACCAAGCTTGCCCCACCCCCCTCCCTCCCACCCCCCGCCTCCCTCCGATCGCGCCCCTCCCTTCCCCCATCGCGCGCTCTTCATCCTGCCCACCGCCCTCTCCAATTAACCTTGTTGCCCCCCCTGGCCGTCTGCGCCCCCGCGGTGACCCCGATCCACGGCGCCGCTCGCGTCCAGCCCAGCCCGCGCCGATTATGCCAGCGCCTCGGGCAGCAAATTCGAGCGGCCCCAAAATTGTTGCTGGATGGCCACCGCGACCCAGGGCGACGAAAGTTACCCCCCAGGCTCCGAACCAGACGCCGGCACGATCGCCACGGGGCCTCGATCGGCACGGCCCCTGGGCGGCCGCGATTTGTTCAGGTGCGTTCGAGGTGCCCCAATCGAAATGCACAAAAAAACCAAACACAAAATAGGCCCCGCATTCGCAGTCCCTGGGTGAATGTTGTGCGCCTCTTTGAAACTAGTAAAAATTAGGCGGCGAAATAGGCGAGACGCCCGCCGACCCTGCGCGCGCATTTTTCGCATATGTCTCATCGGTGGTTTGCATATTTTCGTACAAAAATAGACAGCACATATGCAAAACATAGGTTGCCAGGGAAACGCCTATTCTTCCACGAAATATGCATATTCTGTGCACGAAAAATGGGCACGCCCCGATCGGTGAAAATGCAGAAGGAATAAATGCGAAATGGCTGTTTCCCCGGGGCAGCCGGCGGGGGCGAGGTGGAATAGCGCGACGCCCCCGGGGGGGCCGCGACGGAATGCGGCTGCCACATGGGGCCCTGCCCTCCCCCTACCCCATGCACCTTTGGGATGAGAGCCCAGCCGCCTCCCTGCGCCAGGCGGGCGGGGGGGCGGGCGGGGGCGCAACGCCAGGCGAAGGGCGCAGCCGCGCGACTCAGCAGATGACGTCTGCGCCGCGCCGCCCCCCGCGGCAATATGCCCAAGAAAATTTCGCCGACGTGGGGCGGCGCCTCAAGGGCAATGGCCCTGCGGAAAAATGCCGCGGCCCCGAAGGGGGCTCCAGCCGTCGCCCGTGATGGGGGTCCACCGAAGCCCCCAACGGCGGCGGCCGCGCGCGATGCTCGCAGGCCCCTTAAGCGTTTGCCCAACCGAAAGCCGCAGTGGCAGAGGCCGCGCGCCCTACTTGCACTCTCGCACGCTTCGTGGCCCCACAAGCGACTCCATCGAGGCCGCGGTAGCAGCGGCACTTGGACTCCCCAGGCTCCATCAAAGGCCCCAGCGGCATCAGCCGCGCGCGGCACTTGCGCGCCCCTCGCGCGCGCGATGGCCCGAATAAGGAAACCCGCCAAAGGTCCCAGCGTCAGCGGCCGCGCGCGTACTTGGGCACTGCTCGCGCGCGTCGTGGCCCCATGGGGGACCGAAGACCCCAAAGGCGGCGGCCGCGCGCGGCTCCTGCAGAACCCTCACGCAGTTCGCGGCTCGACGGGGGACCCCGCCGAAGGCC
>CAUYUJ010007969.1:285836-318336 GCA_963575745.1 Prorocentrum cordatum | reverse complement strand
CCACGAAACCACGCTGGCTGACGAAGAACTGTGAACCGTCATCGGCGATGATGGCGCAGAACTCGCTCCCTGCACGAAGCTGTCCGGTGATGATGGCGGCGCGGCTGGCGCTGCCGATCCGCTTGCTGATGATGAACTCTGGGCTGCAACGGCAATCATCGGCGGCTCCATGTGGACATCTCCGTCGGCGTCTTCGGGAATGGTAGGCGGTGCGTTGTTGCGGCGTCCAAGGTATCGTCCATCCCATCCTGGATATACTCCGGGCAAGGAAATGTCTGCGTGCCCGGCGTGGTCAGCCTTGGACCCATTGCTGGTGTTGTTGATGGTCCCCATCTGAATGGGATTGGGGTCGCCTGACCCAAATATCTCTCTTCGCACCACAAACCACAGCGCTGCGAACAATGTAAACCCGATCATGATTCCACTGAGCATCGCGATGAATGTCATGTAGCAGACCCAATATGATATCTCCTGCGAGGTAGGCTGCGCCTTCACGCGTCCGAGACATGTCATCAGCACTGAGGCAAGCATAGCGGCGCGCGGTTGCCTAGTGCCAAAGTTGTGCTTCTTGGCCCCGAAGAAAGCGAGGAGCACTCCGGTCTCCATGATCTTGGTGAGCGCGTCGGCGACCACTCCACGTAGGTATCCACGAGAGCTTCAGCTGGCTGTTGGGGTGCACCGTCTCCTTGATCATCGATGCGACGATGCGGAACCGCTTGTCGGTGGATTGGCCCACGTCAGACTTGATGTGCGTAACCAGGCCGTTGCTGTCGCTGTAGATCTCCCCGGATCGTTTGGTGCTGAGGTCGTCGATCTGCTTGAGCGTCTTCTTCGGGTTGTAGGCCTCCGTGAGTAGCTGGCCGAACCAAGTACTCGACTCGGCGCCCTCCAGAGTGGCGTAGCCCTCGGCGGCCAGCGTCGACTGCACGGATCGCTTGACCGTGCCCGAATGCCAGGCCACGGGCAGGCACAAATCATATCGTCCAGCCACGACGTCCCGTGGCTTGTGAGTTAGCCCAATCGCCATGCCCCACTGGCTCTTCACCCCGTCCACGTTGGCGAAGGCCGCGTCGCTGAAGCAGATAATGGTGCAGGTGCGCAGGTCGATGATGTTGCGCTTGATGACGATGGCGAAGTCGGCGGACCCGTGCACGTAAGCGACGGTCTTGTTCAGCGTCTTGGCGTCGGCCACGGTGGCGGTGTTGGTGCGGCGAGCTGCAAGGCTCACCGGGCAGGCGATGTCCACTCGCGTCTGTACTGCGAGCCAAAGCAGTTGACCGAGTGTGTGGCGATATCCCGAGACCTCCGAGGTGGTAAGCCGATCTTCTGGTGATCGTCCGCGTTGGGCGTTGAGTTCATTGAAATCCACCTGGGCGGCGGCCGTCGCCTGGGTAATGCGGAACTCCTCGTTGGTCTTATTGATGGTCCGGCCGCAGTACTTGATGATACCCTCTACCTTCTTGAGGTGCAGCTTCTTCTGCAAGGAGCTAATGACTCGCTTCCACTCGCTGGAGTTTCCGCGCTGGGCGATGAGAAAGTCGCCCACGTGGGAGTGGATCATGGCAGCGAGCCCTTTGTCGTCGTAGAAGTAGTAACAGCCCTTCTCGAGCTTGCTCTCGATGAGGCCGTGCTCCTGGAACACCTTCTGGGCGTAGAGGTACCACTGGCGTCCTGCATCTCGGGTACCATAGATGGCGCCAGTCGCCATCACGATCTCGCCGGGCAGTGTGCCTGGCGGCGGGTTCTTGGCTGGCATGCGTAGCAGTAGCAGCCCCTCAATGTTGCCCGACTGCAGGTAGGCCGTCATCGCGTCGCACGACGTGAGGTCCCAGCCAAGCTGGGCGGCGGCAGCAAGCGCGAGGTAAGGCGCGTCCCTTGACCCGGTCGGCGCGTCCGTGCGGATCTGGGACTTGTCCTCTTGACAGCCCTGGACGACAAGGCGGGCCTTCATGAGGTTGGCGGCCTTCTGCGTGAGCACCCAGCGGGTTACCGACTGGTCGTATTCCAGGGTGTCGCTGGAGGATCTCCTTCAGCTCCTTGGGCGGCAGCTTCTTGTAGGCCCCGAACTCGGTCCACTTGGACCACTCGACCTTCATGGCCGTGTCCATGAGCTTCTTGTCCTTGGCGGAGAGCTTGTCGTACTTGATCTCCTTAGCAGCGGCCTTCCCGGTGAGCATAACCTCTCGGAGTCGAATGGTCGAGTGCAAATCGTCGTCGCTGACCTCAAAGTAGTTGTCCAAGTAGAGGTCGGTCCTGAGTGTTTCTTTTGGCCTCTTGAAGCACTTGGGTAGGTCGTCCTTGAGACTCTCCAAGAACTCCTTGCGCTTGATGGCTTTGCTGCGGTCGTCTGTCTGGTCGAGCCTGTCACGTTGAAGTGCGCGAGGTGCGTCCTCTTGTTGAGCTTGGCGCTGAGCCTTGTTGCCGCGTTGTCCTTCAGGATATTGTGGTCTGCGGGCGAAGGCTTCTCTGCGAACTTCCTCCTCCGCGGCCTTGCTCCAGTCGCGTAGCCCTTCGGATCCGGAGCTGTCGGCATCCGATGAATGTCCATCAGCTTCTGTGCGTCGAGCTCCTGGTGGTGGTAGTCGTACTCCATCGCGTTCTTCAGGCTGTTCGTCGTGTACTTCTGGTTGCACGGCGAGTTCTGGAGCTGGATCTGCAGCGCGATCTGGGTCTTCTTGGGCTGGTATTTGAGCATGAGCGGGGTCAGCGGCGCAGCTGAGTCAGAAACAGGCGCTGGCAGCCCGGGAAGGTCTCCTCCCGAAGGTGCTGGTGCTGAACCGCTGCCTGAGGCGCCCCCACTTGTCGTAGATTCTTCATCTCCTTGCCGTCGGCGAATCCACTCAAAGGTAGCATGAGCGCGGCGATTGCGTGGGGTATCTTCGATGTTCCCGAAGTTGCGCTGCGTGATAGCCGTCGGCGGAGGTGGTAGTGCTGGCGGAACGTTTTCTATTCGCGGGCGTTTCTTCGGCGTTTCGCCCGTGAGGTCGACGAATGTATCTCCATCTCCCCCTTGATCTGATGGTGGTAATCCGCCTCCACCGCCGTCTCTTCCTTCATGTGGTGATCCTTCGCCCCCTCCTCCTGGTCCTGGTGGCCGTGGTCCGTCAGGAGGTGGGGGTTGGTCAGCTGGTGGTTGTCCTGGCGGTGGTGGTGGCTGGTTGCCGTTCATGGCGTTGAGCACCTGTCCCCAGGGCACGAGCTCTGAGGCAGTAGCGTGTCGTAAATGTCCTCGGTTGACCTCGACGGTGGTGGAACGGTGGCTGACCCATACGTTCGATGTGCCCTCGAAGCCGATGATGATGCCGGGTCCGCGCCACTGCAAAGCCCACTCGCGCTTGGGCTTGCCGTTCCCCCTCCAGTAGTATACCTGGTCCCCCGTCTGGTAGACATCCGACGCGTGCTGAGCTCCATCCGCACGCGATCGTGCGAGTAAAGCCCGGGATAGGGACTGGTTGAAACGCAGATGCTGGATAGACGTCTGGGCGGCCTTCATGATGGCAATCCTCTCGGAGAAGGGCTTGTCGGAGACCACCCTCTCGTGTAGCGAGAGCCTCCCAGCGTTGTCCAGCAGGCAGTAGGGTAGTTGAAGGCCACGTCCGAGTACCCACTGTGCCGGTGAATACCCACTGGCATTGACTGAGCTGTTCATAGCCCAGCAGACAGCGGCGAGCAGCCACTGGATCTTGTGGGCGTTCGCGGGCTGGTCGAACCTGATGCTGAACTGGTCGATCAGCTTCCTGGCGTAGACCTTCCACATGCCGCCGTGCCTTTCCACGGTGGCGTTCTGTTGCGGCGTAGCCGCGGCAGTAGTCATAAGGCGGCAGCCCATGTCCTCGAGTTCCTTCGAGAACTCCCTCTCAAACTCGCCTCCTCCATCGAAAAGTACCCGTTGTGGTGCCCCAAACGGCGCAATCCAAACCTGCAAAAGCCTCGCGAATACAACCGAAGGGTGTCTCGAAGAAACTGTACCGCATAAGGCAAATCCAGAAGCGAGGTCGACCACATTGAGGAAAACCAACTGGTTGCCGGCGTAGTCGGCAAGAGTGAACAAGTCCACTCCGATGGAATCGTTGAAGTCCCTATCTAGCTTGATTCTCCCAGGTAGGTGAGGTAGGGGTCGCCGATGGGCGGCGCAGACTTCACAGTGCAGGTTGAGAGCCATCTCGACCGCTCTTTGGGACCCACCCGTCACTCGGATAGCCCGGGCCAGCGCGTCGTTGGCAGGGTGTCCCGTGTTGACGTGGAGCTGCAATATGGCGGATTTGAGCGTCCGCTCCTCCGCTGCCGTTAAGGCTGGCTCGGCAGGAGCTGCCGGGGCAGGCACTGTCCTTCTCGCGGCTCTCCGTCTCGCTGGTTCCGCGGGGTTTGCCTCGCGGTGCTCGGTGATGTTGGTCTTGCGAAGCTGCTTGACCAGCGCGGCGACGAGCTTGTCGGTGTAGTTCTCGCTGTCCTTGGCAAGCTTGCCGCGGGCCTCGACGTACTTGTGTAGGCCGTCGCAAAGCTTGTGCAGCGAGTTGTCGATCCCGTAGTGGTCGGTGATGATCCTCCACGGCTTCTTGATCGCGTCCCCCCTCTTTGTCTGCAGGCCGTAGGCGCAGCCATCGAAATCGATGATGCGCGGGAGCTGGTCCTTCAGCTTCTTCGCGGTGTAGTTCTTCTTCTGGTCCCAGCCGTCGCAGTAGCGCGGCCACTCGAAGGAGACCGCGAGCTGGCTGCCGAACTCCTTCCGCAGGCGGCTCATTGACTTCAGGAAAAGGTCGATCATCCTCGCGGAATGCTTCCGATCCTTCTCCAGCTTCTCGGCCTTGCCGGGGTCGATCTCCAGGATGATGCGCTGCAGCGCGGTCCAGGGCGCGCATGGAAATGCGGCGTGGACCCGTGCGCTCTGGCCCTTCCGCAGGTTCTTCCGGATCTTGCCCTCGAGCTTCTCGACGATGGGCTTCCGAGAAAGGTCGTATCCAGGAAGACCGCAACGTACAGCAGCTCCTCCACTCTCGGTCCACTTCGCACTGAGCTTGCTGTCGGGGTTGCAGCACCACTCGTAGAGGATGGTGGCGTTGCTCGAGATTCCGCTCGAGCTCGTAGTTGACTTGGCCAGGTCTGCCTTGAGCGCCTGGCTGACCGTGTGCGGCTTGACGCCGCTCTTGTTGGTGACGATGGCCGACCGCTTGCCGGCGGTCAGCTGCAGCTTCGTCCCCTTCTTGAGCTGACGTACCTTCATCTGCTCTTCCTCCACGATGTTGACCTCCTTCGGCTAGTTGTCGTTCTTGATGTCCAGCGTGACCGAGTTGCCGAAAACACACTCGGAGCAGAACCCGAGGTGGCAACAGTCTGTGTAGGACTTGGTGCCGCAGGCCACGCAGTCGTCGAGGGACTCGGCGATGCAGGTAGTAGGCGAGATCGCTGTTGGAGCAAACGTCGGCGGCGCGACCGCCGTCGAACAGCAGACCGACGCAGAGCTCACGGCGGCCATGAGCCTTGAGCTGCCGCCGCGTCGCTGTTGAAGTCGCCTCGGTACGTTGAGCTCCTTCTTGGGGATGAGCCTCGTGATGTTCTCGAGCAAATTGCTCGCCTTCGTAGTGAGGTTGACCGTGGGCTTCGGGGCTGGCCTCTTGGCGACGCCCTTGGCACCGCCAGCCTTCGGCCCGAACTCGCGGCCCGCGCCCTTGATGGCGAGCCAGTCCTCCGGGTGGAGGTCGATCGCGGGATGTCCCGCGCTGCTCGCGATGAGCTTCTGGGAATGGTTCCCGATGCGGATCTGCCCCCTCCAGAGCGAGATGTCGATCTTGCTCGGCTGAATGAAGTCCCGGCCGATAAGCAGGCCGAGCGTGGGGCTATCCACAACGCTGAACACTATGCGGCCAGCGCGTCCGCACAGCACGAGTGGGGCCGTGACGCGCAGCTTGCTCGGGAGCGCGCCGCCGTTCCCGAACCTGTAGACTTCGTTCTCGGGCTCCTCCAGGATCTGGTCGGCCAGACCCATCTTGGCGAGCTTCTCCTTGCACTGCTTGCACCAGCTGAGCCCGCCAACGCAGAAGAGGCAGGCAGTGTCGATCACGCCAGCGCCGTCGTCGCTGGGCTTCTCGCCGGCGCTGGTGGCGTTTACGGTGGGCAAGTCGGGCACCACGCGCTCGGAGACCAGGGCCTCGGGTGGCGGAGTGATCGGACCTTCTGGATGAAGAATCACCTCCTCGTCGCCGAACTCCACGTGGTTCTGATCGTGGACCTGCTCGGTGATGTTGGCCCGGCGGTGCGAGCGACCTCCGCCGCCTCGCCCTCCGCCCTTCTGCTTGGAATTCGGGGCGAACTTCCGAGCGCCTGGTGTCGGGCACTCCTTGTCACCGGTCCAGTGCCCCGCCTCGCCGCAGTCCCAGCACTTGGAGTTCTTCTTGCGCTGGTCCACGCGGCCCTGTAGCCTGCCCGCGGGTCGGCGCTTGGGCGAAGCCTTCCCGCGGCCCTTGATGGCCTCCCGGGCCGACCGCATGGTCGCCATGGCTTCGGGAATCGCGGCGAGCTCCGCCGCGGCGGCCTCCACCTTGGCAGAGTCGCCCCTGTCGAACACCTCGCCGAGGTCGTAATTGGACTGCTCCAGCTCGGCGCTGAAAGCCTCGAGCTCCTGGCGCACGATGTCCTGGACGTCTGCCTCCGTGTCGTTGTCGTCGCCGTCCTCCGAGTCCTCGTGCTCGTCTTCTGGCTCGTCGGCGACGTTGGCTGAACGTGCTCGGCTTGGCGATGAGCGCTGCCAACTACTGTTTGATCGCTGCGGCCACGGTCGTGACGGCAAGCTGGCATGCCGTTCCGACGTATGGATATCAGGGAACATGCGCACCAGCAGGCCCCTGATGCGCTGAAATGAGCAATGCTCGTCCGGCAAGTTGCCTACGACGCGCTCACGGCGCTCGGCCGTGAGCCCTGCCTTGCGCAGCAGGAACCAGCCGGCCACGTCGTCAAGCGTAGTGAGGTCAACCTCGTTCTCGCGTAGTTGTTGTAGTCCCGCTTCGAATCGCACGAGCCTGTCCGTCATGCGTTCTCCACGGCGGCGATGATGCTGAGTCGACTCGAAGAACTTCTCTAGCGTCTCTCCCTTATGTACCGGCTTCTGCTGGCCTAGGTTTGTCTCGAGATGCTTCAGCACATTCTCGATGCCCTTCTGGTTCCGATCGCGCTTCTTCTCGTTTGCCTCCTCAATGTCGGCGTCCGGCGGCGGGTGGAGTTCCTGCTCCGTCATGTTGAGGGCAGCCGATCTGGCGGTACCCGTCAACCTCAAGACTAACTTCGATGCCAAGCTTTGTGTCACTTCCAGGTTCTCGCTGAGCTTCCACAATTTTACTTCTTGCTTGTAATCTCGCCACTTCGCTGGATCTCCATTCCAGCTTGGTATCACTGACTGGCTGTGATTGAACTCCGTCATTTTGTCTACGAGTGAACTGCAAGGAATACCAGAATACGAAATGAAATTGAAATCAAACTCGATGCCGTAATCGATGTCGGCGCCTGCCGTGTCGATGAGCTGGTGGGGGATGTAGGTATTGGGCTTGTCGCTGTCGCTGACGGCGCTGATGCTGAAGATGTCGGCGCTTGCCGATGTAGGAGATAGACTGCAGTGGATCTCGGCGCTTGCCGATGTTGGAGATAGGCTTCCGGTGAAGTCGCTGACGTCACTGGTGCTGTCGCAGGCGGTGTTGAACTTGTAGGGATAAGCGCTGGCGTCGCTGACGCTGTCGCTGAACTCGTAGGGGTAGGCGCTGGCGTCGCAGACGCTGGCGTGGGAGAAAGTGTTCGGGATGTCGGCGCTTGCCGAGGCAGAGAGCTGGCAGGGGATGTAGGTATTGGGCTCTGCGCTGTCGCTGACGGCGCTGATCACGAATGTGAAGATGAGCACTGCGCGGCGGCAGATCTGGACGGCGCTGGCCGTCGATTCCGTGGGCGGACGAGTCGCAGACGTCGTCGTGGAATATGTAAGGCCCGAAGGCCGGGGCAGCGAGCCTCGCTCCTAGCTACCACTGTGATATGCAAGACCCGCAGGCTCGGATATCGCTGATATCGTTTTGTCGAATGATCGCGCGGCAATCAAACTGCGTAGCTCTAAGGCCAAGGGCCCTAGTATAAGTTCCGAACCAAAACGGGCAGCGGGGAAAAGGGTGAGAGCAGTAAGAGCAAGGGCAGGAAAGGCTCGGGGAGTGAGCGGGAATCACATCATCATCATCATCATCATCATCATCATCATCATCATCATCATCATCATTATCATCATCATCATCATCACCATCATCATCATCATCATCATCATCATCATCTTCATCATCAGCATCATCATCACCACCATCATCATCATCATCATCATCACCATCATCATCACCACCAACAACATCATCATCAGCATCATCATTATCATCATCATCATCATCATCATCATCATCCTCATCATCAACACCATCACCATCGCCATCATCACCATCACCATCACCATCACCATCATCACGACCACCATCAACAACATCATCAACATCATCGTCAACATCATCATCATCATCACCATCATCATCAGCAGCAAAGGCAGCATCATCATCACCATCAGCAGTATAATCATCATCATCAGCAGCATCACCATCATCAGCATCGTCATCATCATCAGCATCATCATCATCATCATCTCCGTCACCATCATGTTATTATGCATCGTCATCTTCATCATCATAAGCATCAACATCACCACCACCATCAATATAATCAGCATCTTCAGCATGTACAGCATGATCAGCATCGCCATCATGAGCATAATCACATGATCAGCATCGTAATCATGAGCACATGATCAAACGATCATCATGAGCATCACCACATGATCACATGATCCTGATGTTGATCAGCAGCATCACCATGATCAACGTGATAATCACCATCATCATGATCAGCATCGCCATCATCATCAGCATCACCACTGAAAATAACAAAACCATCGGCACCTGCAGCAGCAGCAGCAGCACCAGCATCACCAGCACCCTCCTCCTGCAGGGCCGACACCACCGAGGATGGCCGCGCCGTGCGGCGCGCAACCTCACCGCGGACGACGGCGGCAGCATCGGCCGCGGCGGCGGCGGTCACGGCGCCCAGACGCGGCGCCTGCGAGCCGGCGCCGAGGCGGCGCAGCGAGGAGGGCCCGAGCACGTCCGCCGTCTGCGCGCGGGGCGTGCGTGCGGGCTGCCGCCGCCGCCGCCGCCGGCGTCGTAGATCGGCACGCCGCGCCGTCGGGGCCGGCGACGGCAGCGAGGTCGGCAGCCTCGTGGGCGGCAGCGTCGTCGCGGTGGTCGGCGTCGTCGGAGGCCGTTTCGTCAGCGGCGTCGGCGCTGTGCTCCCCCTCCTCCTCAGGGGAGGGAGGAGAACGAGGACGTGGACGCGAAAGCTGGGAAAGAGCATGGAGGGAGGAGGACAAGGGGCAGGAGAAAACCGAGGGAAAGGCCGAAGACGAGGTTATCCTCCTCGCTTTCCGCCTCATCCCCATCATCTTATTTTTGCCGAGCAGTGTTTGCCTCTCTGGTGGCGACCGTGTAGTCGCCGTCGCCGCCCCGTCGCCGCCTCGTCGCCACTCGTCGTATGGGCCTGGGGGTCGGTCTAACAACTGTCGTCGCCGTCGCCGCCTCGTCACCACCTCATCGTCTGCGCCTGGGAGACGGTATGGCAGCTATGTTATCGCCGTTGCCGCCGCGTCGCCGTCACCCACTCTCTAGGCCTGGGTGGAGGTCTGGCAGCTATGTTGTCGCCGACGCCGCCCCGTCACCGCCCGTCGTAAATTGTCCATTTCCTTCTAAGAAATTAGGATCACCCCCCTTTCCCTGGGACTTTCCACCCGCACCAATGTAATGCAATGTACGTATGGTTCTGCCCCCATCGGATTTTTAAGAAATGAACCCGTACCATGCCAGGCAGACCAGGGTCGACAACACACCATCCCCTGCAAAGGGTAGTATGTGCGCACACACGTTTATCAACAGATCATCAATGTTCGAAACTATTTTTTCTGCACCACGTGGGAGGAACCGCGCACGCGCGCGTCGTCGCGCGCGCATGCCAGAACCTTTTCAAACCTAAGGGCTCGTAAGGATGTCAAAACCGAGTGTCCCAAACATGTATTAAAAAAAAACGCTTTGGTTTTGCAACACCCACTTCCGGCAAAAAGTTTGCGCGCATGTCCCTGCGAGATCCTGGGAAACATGGCTTTCAAATCGGTTCATCAAATTCGACCACGTGGACCTCTCGCGCGCGCATGTCGAAATCATTCGAACGCCTTTGCGCGCGTGCTGGGGAAAGCACGTTTCGTGTCAGTTAACTCCATGCGGGCCACTCGCGCGCGTCGGCCGCGCGCGCATGTCGAAATCCTTCCAACACCTTCACCACCGACGCGAAGACACCATCATCGTCATCGACGTGATCAGCATCGACGCCGTCAGTTGGCTTGCCGCCGTCGTCATCATCGCCACCGACGTCGCTACTATCATCATCCTCATCACCATCATCGACATCATCATCACCATCATCATCATCATCATCATCATCATCATCAACATCATCATCATCATCATCATCATCATCATCATCATCATCATCATCATCATCATCATCATCATCATCATCATCATCATCATCATCATCGCTTCTACCATTGTCGACGTCGCCATGGTACCACGCCCGACCAAACCAACGACTTGCACTGAAATGCCCGCGGGCCAGCGCGGCTTGCGAGACGCGACGGGACGTGCCTAGCGGCCAGCGCCGCCGCGACCGCGTCGGTCGCGCCAAACTAGCTGGCCGCCGTGCGAGCGAGCATGCGCGGGCTAGCGCGGCCGCAGAGATGCAGCAGCCAGCAGCAAGCACTTATCGCAATCGCCGCCGCATGGGTTTTGCAAGCCAAGTTGCGGGTGGGTGGGTGGGTGGGTGGGGCGGTTGCGCGAACAGTGGAATTGACAACCCCAAGATGTTCAGAATAATGTTGTACCACCACGTAGATTGCACGACATCCGCCACCGTGCCGCTGAGCACGGAGTGGGCGTGTCCACGCCCTCAAGAGGCTCCCGAGAGCGCTCCGAACAGACTCCAAGAAGCATCCCTGAGAACTCTGACCCACAACCCAGGCGCGGTGGCGGGATGGGCCGAAGGCGCTTCGATATATTGCACAAGACAATGTTTTAAAACAAAGGTTCTACAAACCCCCCCGGGGTTAACGATCACCCGGGAACCAATGCAAAACACATAGCGTTCTGACCCAATGTCCATCCTACCTGCGAATTCATACTATCCCAGCCAAACTGGTATCGACCCCGCCCGCCATCCTCTGCAAAACAAATTATGCGCGCACACTCGTTCATCAACAATCATATGCGTTCAAGAACCCCTTGCAAACAAAGAACGAGACGAAGTGCACACACGCGCGTCGTCGCGCGCGCATGCCGAAATCCTTCAAAAACCTTCGGTTTCGGAAAAATCTCAAAATCGAGGTTCCAAAACATCCAAAAACTCATGGCTTCGCAACACCGGTTGTCTAAAAAAGCTTACGCGCGCGGGCGCACGCCCTTGCGCGCGTGCCGTCGCGAGAATCCCCCGCAACAAACAGGACGAAGTGCACGCGCGCGCGTCGTCGCGTACGCATGCCGCAATCCTTTAAAAAAACCGTCGGCTTCGGAAGGGTTTCAAAATCGAGTGCCCAAAAAACATACGAAAACATAAGGTTTCGCAACACGGATTTTCAACAAACGCGTGTGCGCGCGTTCTTGCGTAGTCGTCGTCGCCGTCGTCCTGTCTTTCCTCGTCGTCGTCGTCGTCGTCGTCCTCTTTGGTGTCGTCGTCGTCATTTCCGCCGCCGTTGTCGCCGTGGTCGTCCTTCCTCCTCCCTCGTCGTGGACGTCGTCCGTCGTCGGCGTCTCGTCGTCGTCCCTCCTATTTCGTCGCCGTCGTCGTCGTCTTCGTCGTCGTCTTCCCTCCTCCCTTGTCGTTGTCATCGACGCCGTCGTCGCTCATCGTCGTCGTCGTCGGTCATCGTCGTCGTCATCTTCGCCGTCGTCGTCGTCGTCGTCGTCGTTGTCCTGCCTCCTCCCTCGTCGTTGTCGTCGTCGGCGTCGCCATCCTCCCTCCTTCTTTGTCGTTCGCGTCTTCGCCGTCCTCCCTCTTCCCTCGTCGTTGTCGTCGTTGTCGCCGTCCTCGTCCTCCCTCCTCCCTCGTCGTTGTCGTCTTCGTTGGCGACGTCGTCGTCGCCGTCGTCGTCGTCTTCGTCGTCGTCGTCGCCGGCTGCGTCGTCAACGTCGTCGTCGTCGTCGTCGGCGTTGTCGTCGTCGTCGGCGTCGGCGTCGTCGTCGTCGTCGGTGTCGTGGTCGTCGTCGTTGTCGTCGTCGTCGAAGTCGTTGGTGTCGTCGTCGCCGTGGTCGTCGTCGTCGTTTTCGTCGTCGTCGTCGACGTTGTCGCTGTCGGCGTCGGCGTCGGTGCCGCTGCCAAGTGCCATTTGGCACCTGCCGTCACGATCTTAAGAGGTCTTGCGACTGAGTTGCGAGTGGGAGGGTGGGATATTTGCACGAGACGTGGAGAGGACAGCTTCAAGTTGAGCAAGTGATTGACTCACCTTTTCTAAAAACAAAATAGACTCTACCCCCCTGGCGTTAGCCCCCCTTTCGGGTATGTCAACCATATATGGTTCTGACCACGTGTCCATCCTAAATATGAATTTGCACTATGCTTGAGGGGCCGGTATCGGTCCCCCTGATGTTCCCTTGTAAAAAACGATACGCGGGGACATATGTTGCTCAAACATAAGACTTTGTCACGGACTCCTTGCAACAAGCGGGACGACGTGCGCACGCACGCGTCGTCGCGCGCGCATGCCGAAATCCTCCAAAAACCTTCGGTGTCGGAAGGATTTCGCAATCGAGTTCCCAAAAAACATACGAAAACCTTGGGCTTCGCAACGCTGATTTGCTATTTATATATATATATATAAATTACGCGCGAGCTCTTGCGAAATCTTAAGAAAACCATAGTTGTTTGAAGACGTTCACAAAATGCTACCAAACGGGCTTCGCGCGCGTGCATGTCGAAATCTGTCGAACGCCCTTGCGCGTGTGCCGTCGCGAGAATCCTCTGCCAAAAAAAGACCAAACGCAGACGCGCGCGTCGTCGCGCTTATGCCGAAATTCAAAACCCATCGGCTTCGGAAGGATTTCAACATCGCGTGTCCGAAAAAACCTACAAAAGCACAAGGTTTCGCAACACTGAGTTTCAACAAAAGCGTGCGTGCGCGCTCTTGCGTCGTCGTCGTCGTCGTCGTCGCCGTCCTCCCTCCTCCCGCGTCGTCGTCGTCGTCGTCGTCGCCTACGTCGTCCTCTGTCTTTCCTCGTGTTCGTCGTTGTCCTCTCTGGCGTCGTGGTCGTTTCCGTCGTCGTTGTCGCCGTGGTCGTCCTTCCTCCTCCTCCCTCGTCGTCGTCGTCGTCCGTCGTCAACGTCTCGTCGTCGTCCCTCCTATTTCGTCGCCGTCGTCGTCGTCGTCGGTGTCGTCGTCGTCGTCGTCGTCGTCGTCTTCCCTCCTCCCTCGTCGTTGTCGTCGTCGGCATCGCCACTATGATCATCGTGTCTACCGTTGTCGACGTTGCCATGATACCGCGCCCGCCCCAGCCGCCGACTCGCAGTGAAGTGCCCGCTGGGGTGAGCCCAGCGGTCAGCGCCACCGCGGCCGCGTCGGTGGCGCCAAACTGGCTGGCCGCTGCGCGCGCGTGCTAGCGTTGGCGCGGCCACAGAGATGCACCAGCCAACGCCAAGCATGCATCGCAATCGCCACCGCGTGGGTTTTGCAAACCAAGTTGCGGATGGGTGGGTGGGATGTTTGCAAGAGCATGGGATGTGTCAACTCTTTCGTTGAGATCAATTGCACAACATAGACTGCACCACCTACATTGCACCACATGGGTGTCACCACGTATCTTACACCACATAGATTGCACTACATGCTTTGCTATAAACAAACTGATTAGGTTCCACGCTGGCTAACCTGTTTACACGATTAGCATTGTTCGCCGTTGTCGTCGTTACTAGCATTGAAATCAGCATCAGCATCAACAACATCATAATCAGCATCAGCAGCATCAGCAGCATCATCAGCATCATCATCAGCATCATCAGCATCATCATCAGCAGCATCATCATCATCATCGTCATCATCATCGTCATTCTCATCGTCATCGTCGTCAACACCCTCATCATCATCACCACTAGCACCATCCTCATAATACTTGTCGCCAGCATCAGCACCACGGGAATCACCATTGCCATCATCATCATCATCATCATCATCATCATCATCATCATCATCATCATCAGCATCGTCCTCGTCCTCGTCCTCAACCTCGTCCTCTTCCCCGCTCCTCATCATCCTCGCTTCGCCCTCCATCCATCCGTCCATCCCTCACTCCCAGTCACAGACATCGACCTCCTTCCTCCGGCGGCTTCCTCCTTGCTCCTCCTCCTCATCACAATCCTGGATGATGCTCCCCCTTCTCCTCCTTCTCCTCATCCTCCTCCTTATCCTTGTCCTCCACCCCTTGTCAGACATGCCACAGACACCCTTGGCGCACCCTAGCCCCAAAGCGACCCGCTCGGAGGGCAGAACCTCTTCCTCGACATTCCCAAAACTACCAGCGACAGAAGAAGAAGAAGAAGAAGAGTCGCCACTTGAATGAAGCACCGCGACAATCGCGCGAGGCTCTGCGGCACGACCGAGAATGCGTGCATCGAGCGAAAAAAGGTGCGGGGAAATGGCAACACGTGCCCCACGGCCACGAAAGGCTGACTGAAGGGGCCAAGGCTGACGACTGTACAAAAAAATGCTCACAGGCTGCATCTGCCCACATCATATACGATGCAGGCGGCACCCCGCAAAACTCTGAGAGAGGTCCGGCGGTACCGTGCGAAGCACCTGGGCAAAAAGAACATGTCGAGCGGGTGCCAGGGCGGAAAAAAATCTTGAGCAACATGGTGGGGTGGAGAATGGGGGCGTGGGGAGAGGAGAAGGACGACGAATAGAAAGACAACGAAGAGGACAAAACACTGCTGCGAAACAAGATCTTCCGTCGATGCTTCCTTTCAGGAATGCTGATGGCGGCCACATGCACAAAAAAAG
Source organism: Prorocentrum cordatum (assembly GCA_963575745.1). Classification (NCBI taxonomy): domain Eukaryota; class Dinophyceae; order Prorocentrales; family Prorocentraceae; genus Prorocentrum; species Prorocentrum cordatum. Next base: position 303,182 of record CAUYUJ010007969.1, on the reverse strand, counting down.
TAAAATCTAAATACCAAAACTGGTGGCAGTGCTTTTTAGCAGTCATCATTGTGAACGGTCTGCCAGTTTGACTTATGAAATCAGCGCGCCAGACCCTGCCAGGCTCATTAGAGCCAAGATCCAGCCCGCTCGAAAAAGCTTCAGCTCATCATGTATTCCACATAGTACAGTGGATCCACGGGCATGTTCGGCTTAATCTTTGCGACCGAGTGCAGCGCCTCCCACGAGTACTTCCGGTTCACGAAGTTGCTCTGCTCGGGCTGCTGAGACTTGTGAAGGCTTGCCAGGCTCGCGATGCACCTGGGGAACACAACGAAAGCAAGACGTCACCGCTGCTCCCCAGACCTCTCCCGGGGCGCATCCTGACCAGAACATCGAGGCGAAGCCGGCCGCGCGGCGAGGAGGGCCAAAACGAGCCAAGAGGCAGCGGTATGGGTACCTCTTCCTCCCCTAGGCACCCTGCCAGCTCGGCCTGCAGCTCGACCTGCGCACTCTGGAGCAGCTTCGCCTTCCAGCGTGGCGTCCGCTTCACGCCGACGCCCTGTGCGGCATACTGCCTGCTGAGCACCGCGGCCGCCGCGGCGGTGGCCTGCGGCTTGAAGGCCAGGAAGGCGGGGTCCAGCGCCGCGAGCTCGATAAGGTAGTTCGCGAGGCTAAAGCTCTCGTCAGTCCACCCCGTCCTGCGCAGGAACCTGCGCAGGAACGTGTAGGCCGTGGGCTGGCAGAGGCGGAATCCCAGCGCGCCCTGCACCTGGCCGAGCATGGACTGAACCTGCTGGGGGGTGCACGTGCCGTCGGTCACCAGGTTGAGCCACGACGAGAGCTGGAGATCGTCCTCCAAGTTCTGGTCGGCGCTGTACCCGCTGGCCAGCACCGTGCACGCAACGGCCGCGAGCTGCAGCTCAGTGCGCTGCACCGGGTAGTGCGAGACGTAGGCGTCCACGTGGCGGTAAGTGCGGAACAGCATGTCCTGCGGGTCGGCCGAGTCATCCTTGAACGCGGACGGCATCTGCATACCGCTGTGCACCTGCGCGATCCACTCGAACAAAACTGACCGCACCTTACCCATGCTCGCTGTGAGGTAGCCCGCGCCAGCGGGGTGCACCGGGTCCACCTCCAGGAACGCGTCGCACCTGGCCTTGCGCTGGATTGCCGCCTTCCCGATGTTGCTGATCTGGTTGCCCCAGAGGTCAACCTCCTCCACCGTCGCGCTGCGACTCAGCGCCTCTGCCAGGGCCTCCGCCCCGACGTCGCCGATGGCGTTGTCGCGCAGGGAAAGGCGACGGATCCCAGCGCCGGCCTCCAGGGCGCGGGCGATGGCGCAGGCGCCGGCGTCCCCGATGCCGTTCTCCGCGAGGCTCAGCTCCCCGAGCCCCCTGCCGAGCGGCGAGCTCAGCGCGGCGGCCACCGCCGCGGCGCCCCGGTCGCCCAGCCCCATGCGGCCCAGCTCCTCTGGCACCTGCCGCGGCGGGCCCCACCGCCAGTCGAGCCGCTGCAGCGCCCGGGCGGCCCGGCCCGCGCGCACCCGCTCGTGGAACGTGGGCAGCCAATCCACGACCGTCTGGAGCACCTCGCTTGGGAGGTCGAGCAGCCCCGTGCCCGGAGGCGCCGCGGGCGGCGGCGCGGCGCGGCGGGGGGCGGCCACGCCCGCCCACGCCGTGCGCACCGCGGGCGCGGGGAGGCACACGGTGGGGCGCGGGCCCGTGCTCCAGGCGCCGACGGCCCACTGGCGGCCCGCGGCACCCCCGCAGTGGCCGGGGCCGGGCCGCTCCGGCCCCGCGCCGTCGCGCCGCTGGCAGCCGGCCGTGGCCCGCGCCGCTGGCAGCTGCCCGGAGCCGGCCGCGCCGCCCGCGCCCGCGGCCCTCGCGGCGCCCAGCGAGGCCTCGGACGCGCCGGCGCCCAGCGCACAGCGCAGCAGGGCCACCCCGCCCGCCGCCGCCAGGAGGGCCTGCACGCCGAGCTGATCCGGGGCGGCGCCCTCTGTCGCGCAGCAGCTGGGCTTCGGCGCGGCTTCGGCGCGCGGAAGCGCAGCCAGCTCGGGCGAGGGGCGCCGGGGGTCGGCGCGGAGGCAGGCCATTGCGTTCGAGGGAGGCGGTGGGAGTGCGAAGCGGGACGCAGAAGGACCTACGAGTGCGATGCGCCCTCCTCGGAGGCGCCCGCCCGAACCCAGCATGCGGCACGAGCACCCTGCAACGTATATCGTTTCCCGAGCGGTACGGCCAGAAGGCGCCGCCACGGAGCTTGGGGGAGGCGAGGCGGTTGGGCTGCCAGGCCCGCGGAGACCAGGCAGCAGGCTGGGCTACACTTCAGCACTGCAACGTGGACGGTTTCCCCTGGAGCCGTAAGCAAACCAAAGAGGGGAGGAGGAGGAGGAGGAGGAGGAGGAGGAGGAGGAGGAGGAGGAGGAGGGGAGGAGGAGGAGGAGGAGGAGGGGAGGAGAGGGAGGAGGAAGGAGGGGGGGGGGGGGGGGAGGAGGAGGAGGAGGAGGAGGAGGAGGAGGAGGAGGAGGAGGAGGAGGAGGAGGAGGAGGAGGGGGAGGAGGAGGAGGAGGACGGGAGAGGAGAAGAGGAGGAGGAGGAGGAGGAGGAGGAGGAGGAGGAGTGAGATATCTCGGCGCGCTCGTCGCCCCGAGGGGGGGGCGACGCACTCCTCGCAGTATGTTGTTGGGGAGACGCCAAAGGCCGGGCCGCGGGGCGAGCCCGTCCGCCTCGCGCAGGGGGGGCGCGAGCCACAGAGCGGCTCTGTCGGGCCAAGACGGCTGCGGAGCAGGTCAGGCGGAGGAGGAGGAGGAGGAGGAGGAGGAGGAGGAGGAGGGACGGGAGGGACGGGAGGGAAAAGGAGGAGGAGGAGGAGAGGAAGCGGAGGAGGAGGAGGAGGAGAAGGAGGAAAGAGGGAGAAGGAAAGGTGGGGAGGGCGGTGGAGGATGATGAGGAGGCGGAGGCAGGAGGAAAAGGGAAAGGAGGAGTGAACGAGAGTGAAAACAGTGACTATGTCGTACCCGTATCTCGTGCCCCGCCCCTGACCTCGAAGCCGAGCGCGCCGACATCGACGCCATCCGCGACGGAGAGCAGGAAACCGTGGGACAACATAATATGTGCCGAGCTCCACGGCAAAGAAAGCGAACTGCTAGCGCAAACCTCCGTGGGGCAACTATTCCATTCCAAAGGCGACACAACGTGGATCGTCCCAACACTGCCGACAAAGAGTGGTGATACCCTCCAGTTTGTACGCCTTTGGCTCAGATACACCACACCTGCTTGCAATCGCGATTCTGGAGCGGTGCGGCTGCAGCTGCCGTCGCGGGAGTAGCATGCCCCGCCCCTGCGGCCGCTGTCGCCGCCCCGAGCTCGCGGAGCATCGTGTCGACGTCCGTCGGCCCCGACGGCACTGCGACCCGCTGGGCAGTCATCCCCCGCGGGAGCCCGATGTCGCCAGACGCCGCGCCACCTCGCAGGGCGTCGGCGTCGGCGAGCAAGCGAGCCCGCTCGGCGCTCGCCTCCCAGCGCTGGCGGCGGAACGCTTCGTCCAGCTTCGCACGGCGCCGCGCGAAAGGCTGTCCGCGCGACCGCGAGCGGATGCCGAAGCTCATGTTCTGCGCGTGCACGGCCACGAGAGGGGTGAAAGGCGGAGCCGTCGGATTCGGCGCCCAACGCGCCGCCGTCTCGATCTCGGCCTGACCCGTCTCCACGATCGCCGCGCTCTGGGAGACAGTGGCGCCGCAGATGCACATCATGCCGCACCAAAGCGGGGCAAGATCGACGACCTGCACTTCTAAGTCCAGCTCCTTCTCCGAAGGCAGCACAGCATCTGCCGCCTTGACCTGCTCCGCGGCGTCCACCTGCTGAATCATTTCCAACTTCTTCGACTGCCGCTGGATGGGCTTCAGTTCGGCTTGCGACGCCACCTCCAAACACTGGCCTGGACGTGGAAGCAGTGCGAGTCCGTGTTCCGCCGCGCAATCTGCAGCTTACTCGGCGCCCTGCCCGCAATCGCCGCCGCGAGCTCTGGGGCCACAAGCAGGAGCCGCGCCGAGAGCTCGGAATCGTCGTCGACGACTGCCTGGAGCTCCTCCAGCTGCTCCCGCAAGACGCGATTCTCCTTCACGAGCCTCTTGACGAGGTTGTCGGCCGACTCGACGGCCCTCGCACGCCGCTGCCGCCGTGCAGCAGCCGCGCTTCCCACACTGGCTCGCCACACTCCTGGGGCGAGTCCCGCAGGCCCTCCAAGCGTACATCCGGCATCCGGCGCCACGAGCGAGGAGGAGGAGGAGGAAAAGAAGGAGGAGGGTCTCGGGTCCAGAAGCTGCCCAGAGAGTGCGATGGTCCCTTGTTGAAAGAAGTCGTGGCCCATAAAAGTCGACGGCTCTATCGTGATAGAACCCACAATAATTGCAATCCCTACACGGGCAAGCCCGGTTGGGAGGAGGACTAACGAACTGCATATTTCTCGGCCAAGGTGGTGCGTGGTTTTGCGGCCCGCCACCAGAAGCCCCTATGTCAAAAGAAAAAGAGAACGAGGAGGAGGAGGAGGAGGAGGAGGAGGAGGCGCGCGGCGGCGGAGCGGTGTCGGGCCGAAGGTCGATAAAATTCGACTTAAATCAATCTTCCGAGAGCAACTCGAGAGATTGCGACCTACCGTGCGTGCCCCTTTGCGGGGGCGATTCGAGAACGGCCACCCCCTCGGGTGGGAGCCCCGATTTGTCATCGCTCAACCACGATTGCAAAAGCGAGGCGCACTAAGTTTGGGACACCAGGACCGAGCGGCAAGATACCAGGATCAAAAACGCGCGGCAGCTCGCACGAGCTCCTTAAAACTGTACTGCCTGGCAGGAGGAGGAGGAGGGGGAGGTCTCGGAGGAGGAGGAGGATCTGACGCACGGGCGACGGCAGCGACACGGGCCTCGAGATCGCACTCCACCTCAGTGCGCATCGCCGAGTCCCTCGAGGCAATCGGAGATGGCAAGGCCGCCGATCCGCTCGCAGCAATCGGAGACGGCAGATCCGCCGATCCAGTCGTGGCAATCGAAATAGCCAAGGCCACCGATCCCCCCGTGGCAATCGAAGTAGCCAGAGCCTCCGATCCACTCGCAGCAATCGGAGACGACAAAGTCGCCGATCCACTCGTGGCAGTCGCCGAAGACAAGGTCCCCGACACAGCCCTGGCCTGGCCCCCGAGACGCTCCCCTCCTTTAATCCCTTGGGAACCGCCTAGGCGGAGGGGGTCTGCGGTTGCCAGGCCCGATGACGACCCAGCAATCGACCTCCCCCTGGCAATCGGAGTAGGCAAGGCCACTGATCCACTCCTGGCCTGGCCCCCGAGACGCTCCCCTCCTTTAATCCCTTGGGAACCGCCTCGGCGGAGGGGGTCTGCGGTTGCCAGGCCCGAAGACGACCCAGCAGTCGACCTCCCCCTGACAACCGGAGTGGGCAAGGCCGCTGATCCGCTCGCCACGCTCGGTGTAGCCGCCCCCGAGCGCCGTCGCCAGCCCGTCCCCCCTCGAACCCGAGGCGCCAACGCCGAGCCTACTGCTCGAAGTTGTCGATCGCCAGCTGGAGGATCCGCTCCGTGTTCGAGCGAGGCGCGACTCCTGGTTTGTGTTCCCCTCCCAACTGCGTGAGGCACGCTATGAAGACCGACGTCAGCGACGAGTCCGCAAACGAGAAGGTGATCTTCGCTTGGCCTTCCTTGCATGCGCGGGCCACCCTGAAGCCGCGAACCAGAAGACTGAACTCCGTGAGATTCGTGATGCCGTCCAGCTTCTGCTGCTGCTCCTGCCACTTCTGCTGGTTGGCCGCCCCGACCGCCACGCCTGCCTCCACGATTACCTTGCACGCGATGAGGAAGACTTGAACGCAAGCAGGCCCCATGGCGACCTCGGGGAGTGGCTTCGCCTGGTCCTTGGCGCGCTCCTCCCTCATGGCCGCTGCCTGCTTCGCGTAGGCCCTGCCTGCTGCCAGTCCTTGCTGCACGATCTCGGCATTCTCGTCGAACAGAAAGGTTTGAAATTCCGCTGCGTTCAAGGCCCGAATCTGATACGAGTTCGCCAGCACTCCACGAATCAGGATGGGGAATAGCTTGGCCATCACCTGAAGGTCCATCGGCGGCAGCTTGTTGAGAACGTCGGCCTCCAGACCATAGGCCTTGCCGAGCTGAGCCGCCACCGCTGCGCCCGCCGACGCCTGTCCGCGCTGCTGGGCGCCTCGAGGCTCGGCGCTGCGCCTGGCCCCGCGCCCCCCGCCACGCCTGCGGGAAGCGGCTGCCGAGCCAGATCGGCCTGCCCGCCCTCTCGGCTGAGAGCCGCCGCGCTGGGTTGAACGAGAACGAGTTCCTGCATCCCGCAAGGCCTCGTCGGAAAGGCGGCACATCAGAGCGCGACCGAACCGTCGAGTAGAGAGGCTCTCGCGGGGCGTGGACTTCGCGCAGGTGCCGAGAAAGCTCGTAGAGTGTGCCAAACGGCTGTTCGACGGAGCAACAGAAATCCGGAGAGGTTCCACCATGCACCGATCACACCTTGAGAGACACGAACGGGCACTCCAGGGACTCAGGCGGCACGATGGGATGCTTGAAGGGGGGGGGGCCTGGGCGAAGCACCTGCCTGTAAGCGTAGCCTGGACGAGATGTTCCTGGGCAATCCTCCGAGTCCGAAACGTCTGAGTGCAGAAAATACATTGGTTCGTAACTGTGGCCGTGTGCAACACCGATCGACACGAGCGGCTTCCCCCGAGAGAAAACCTCTGATGCGCCAGGAGAGCCCGTCTGGTCTTGAAAACTCAATCGCACTCAGCTCCGTCGGGACCACGAAGATCGCATGTCCACGTAGCCGCAGGCGGCGGTGGGACGACTTCGGGCGCCACGGGGACGGCCTCAGCAGGTCCATGCAGTCCAGGAGGAGGAGGAATCGCTACCGTCCGTGCCGCAGCTCGAAGAAGGCCTGGATCCAGGACAAGATACCTCCCACGAAGGTCGTCATCCAGAAAAAGCGCCCGAACATTCAAGCGCCTCCATTGTTCCAAGGACGGGGCCGAAACCAGGAGCAGCTCCTCCAGATCCTTAGCCTCGGAGCGGTCCAGTAGCCTCAAAACATCCTGAGCAAACCTGCGAGCGCACGGGTTCACCTTGTTCCCGAGGGTGCCGTTATCCGAAACCGCGGGGGTCTCTTCTAGCGGGAGCTGCCCAAACGCCGCAGCGATCTCTTGAGGGTGCCGGGAAGGACACACGAGCCAACGACGATGCATGCGAAGTCGGCGGACGCAGAGTTCGACCCCAGACGGCGCCACCCCCGCTCTGCGCAGGACGACCGCATCGGAGAGGGCCTTTTACTTGAGAACCCCGTGACCCTCGTCGTCGATAATGGGCACGCCGTCGCCGCCCACTACCGTCGTCTTAGCGCACGCTTCGCCCCCGAGCAACTTTCGGCCGAACCCGACAAGCACGCGATCAAGCCGAAACTCCTGGGCCTCTGTCAGGATGAGGGCGGTGAGGCCAGACAAGAGCGCACCCTGCACGACGGCCCCAAATACGGCGCGAGTAAAACGCCACACTCTGTTCCGAGACCAGAACCTCCCCATCGAGTAGTACCCCCTCCTGCACGCCAAGATCCGTCTCCTCAACTCTCCTTGAACTCCTCCATTCACGGCAGTCTGGATTCCGAGCGCGATGTTATCAAACTGCACCTGACCTTCCACCTTCACCTGTCCCCCGAAGATCGCAGCAGCATGTGCGTGAGCTCCTCGACCGACGAACGACGGGGAAATGCTACTTTTCCCACGGTTGTGCGCGTACCCACTCTCCCTCAGCGCAGCCGTCGGGCCCCTGTGGGCCGCATTCAAAGTGAACTGCGCATTTTCAGCCGTCGTCACCACATGAGTCTTACTGGTATCATCAGCATAGATGCGGCACGAGAGATCCACGGGGCGATGGATAAAAGGCGCCCATGCTGCACACAGAGACTCGCTGGGCCACATCACCTGCGCCCAGTCGCGGGGAGGAACACGAGGAACGAGAGGTTGATCAAGCCACTCTTGGCACGAGAGAGGACGAGGAGGGACATCAGCAGGCCAAACCTGTGCACGCATAAAGTCAAGCCACTTCTGCACAGGCCGTCTAAAGGTGCGTGAAAAAATACTGCCGCTGGACTGTCGCCCATGAAAGCTCCACAGCGATTGTGCATGGTAAGCTCCCCGTCGGCCCCCGTGATGGTGAAGGTGCTGCATTCATGCCTATGATGGAAGTAGGCCTGATCAGGCCCCGCGATAGACTCGGCCACCGTGCGCCTAAGTTCAGGAAACGTAGAACACCCAAAGGCGTTGGATATATCCTCCTTCGAGGTCCCCGAAGAAATCCCCAGACTGCGCAGCCTGCCCAAGAGGGCCTCTTGACAGATCATGGCCCCCTCCCTGTTGCGCCCATGATGGTACCCGCGTTCACGGTCCGGAGCCTCATCGGGGGGACCTTTCAGCAGCTGCGCCTTAAACCAGACGACCCCCATCCGACAAAGACCGTGAATGTACCTGAGGGCCCCGAAACCTTGCTTGCCATTCTGCTTGCTCAATCCAATTGCCCGAGAGTGATGCCAGACCAGCGGGGTCCTACCTACCCTCCTGATGTGGTGGAACACCTTCTGGAGCCCCCTGAGCGTGTGAGCGTTGTCGAACGACTCGGGCGCAGTGCCTAACCCACGGCGATCCCCCGCTAAGCGATGACGAGGCACAAAGGCAGGAACTCGAGAAGGTCCGTCGCCGTCCTCATCGTCGTTGTCTCTCTTCTTCGGCCGCCGATGAGTGCCGTCGAATCGTCGCTGAGGATGGAGGGCCAATATGAGGACCTCTGGGGGTGCACTGTGCAGCGGGGCGGCCTTACGACGGGGGGCCTTCGCCAGCAGCTCAAGAACCTGTTCGAGGTCGGACCGCCCAAGCTCGACGTGCTCGAAGTTATCGATACCGTGCATGGGGGGCCTCGGGGCGACCTCGAGCTGGGCCTTCTGGTACTCCTGAAACTCGATCGGCACAGCCTCGAAACCTCCCTGGGGCCCCGGTTTGGCAAAGTGCTCCGAATCTCTGCGATCTTCGGAACGAACTCGTCGACTGTGTTGCACCGCCTACGTTTGGGGCCTCCGCATTTAGCAGCAAGTACATGGGCCAATCTCCAGACTTCAGCATGCTGTCGTTTTTTTCCAAGCCGAACCGATCTCCGACACCAGCTGCTCAGTCACGGTTGCCTGGCGGGCCCTCCGCAGCTGGCGGAGGTGACGGGAGAGCCAAGCCAACTGCATGGACGTCGCGAAGTCGTCGTCGCCGTTGGCCCTGGCCGAGCGCCGCGCCTCGAGGAGGCGACTCCGCTCTCGAGCATGCTCAGTAGCCCGAGGGTCGGCGGCGGCAGCGCGTGAGAAGTGCCTGTCAGCAACCTCGAACACGGTAGTCACCCACCTCTCCCAACCTAGGTCGGGGGTGGGGGCGTGGAGCAGTAACTCGTGAAAGTCCACCCCCTCGAACTGCGCCTCCAGGTCCGCGACGAAGGCGCCCGCTCCTGTGCCTCGACGAAGAGCTTCCCCCAGTCTGTCGAAGTCCCACTGCGTGCCATGCTTGGATGCCGCCATGTCGAACACGTAGTTCAAGCGTAAAAGAATGGGCACGTGATCCTGAAGCCCGTGTTTCTTGACCAGCTTCAGCCGCAAGTTGGACGAGCGCATCGCCAGGCAGCGGTCAACCATGCTCTTCTGCCAGGAAAAAATAGCCACGACATCAATCTGAGACGATCCCGCGGCTCCGTAGTAGCTGGGTACCAAGGGAAAATCCGTCGAGGTCACCGCCGCAGCGTGACGCTCCATGACTTCCAGAGAGCGATCGGCGGCATACCTCTGCTCGCCCGTCCTATGCGGACCCAGTGCGGGCGATACGACAGCTTCCTGCACACCGCCCGCCCTCCGACGCCAGCCGAACGAGTCGTTCATGTCGAAGCCCCACAGAAGGGCGGACCGCTTGCAAGACCAGGTCAAAGTCTCCCCCAGCCACGAAATCATCGCGTCGACGGTCAATCTGCACAGGCGCTGCGGACCGCCGTCGCTCTCGCGGCCCACTCGCTTCCCCGACGGCTTCGGAGGGAAGTAGGTCACTGGGATAAGAATGTCGAAGCGGCCAGACCGCAGCCGAAATAACGCAACACGTCCTCGGAGAGAGACTGGCACTGCAGGGACGTCCACGAGGTGGCGACGTCGAAAAACACGCTTTCGGAGGAGAAGAGTAATGCCACACGATCGATTAACAAACTTGCCTGGTATGTATCCGCACCTGAGCGCGAAGTGGTAGCGCAGCGTGGTGAACACAGTGGGTTGGTCTGGTGCCGCCCGCTCGCACGTGCTCGTGAGTGCGATGATGTCCACAGTTCGCATCTCCTCACTAATATCTTGCAATCTGCCCTCGTCTGCCGCCATGCAGTTCCAATGCGCGAATGTCAGCATAGCAAGAACAAGGCACGCAGAACACATCAACTGAGAGTACAGTGAGTGAAAGAGAGCTGGCCGAGTGGATGGCCGCCAGCTCCGCACGGGTACGGTTGGCGGGGGGCCGCATGTACACCAGCCCCGTGTGCAGGAAAGCCTGGGCGCGGGGGGCTAGGAGGAGGAGGAGGAGGAGGAGGAGGAGGAGGAGGAGGAGGAGGAGGAGGAGGAGGAGGGGAGGAAGAGGATGAGGAGGAGAGGGGGAGGAGGAAGGAGTAGGGATGGAGAAGGGGGACCAGCAGCGCAGGCACCAAGGGGGGGGGGGGGATCGGTTGACACCGCCGCTCCGCTGGCGGTGCGCGGACAGCGCAGAGGGGTGCTGAACGGACGATCGCGGCTCGAGGCTCGAGGTGTCCGAACGCTCTTCCCCCAACTTTCTGGGCCTCCACGGGCCTCCGGGCACCGGTGCCGGAGGGAGGTTCGAGGCGCGAGGTGTCCGCACGCTTTTCCCCCAACTTTCTGAACCTCCACGGGCCTCCGGGCACCGGGGCCGGACGGAGGGCCGAGGCGCGAGGGGTCCGCACGCGTGCTCCCCCAGCGCTCTGGGCCTCCCCGGGCCTCCAGGCTCCAGGCGTCGGCGCTGCGCGGGCGCTCGAGGCTCTCGAGGCGTCTGCACGTTTTTCTGTTGGCCTCCCCGAACCTTCAGGCATCGGTGCTGGAATCGGAGGCTGGAATCGGAGGCCTGGAAATTGGCACCAACACCAAGACAGGGGGTTGCCTCCACAGGGGAAGGTGATCCTAGATTTTCGGTGTTGGTGGTAATAGTTCGGCCACCTTGGAAGCCAGAATAATACCACCATCGCCGAGATCGGGATCTTCTTCCCTCGGTAGAGGCACACCGCCGAAACTGGTGTTGGTGTCAATCTCTAGGCCTGTGCTGGAAGGACGACCGAGGCTCGAGGCGCGAGGCTTCGGCACGTTGGCCCCCAGGGTTCCGGGCCTCCCCGGGCCTCTCCAGGGGCCTCGCGGGGGGGCCCGGGGGCACCTCCAGAGGCCCGCGGGCCCGGGCGCTGGCGTGTGGAAGCTGCGGGGGTCTCCAGCCTGCGAGGAGGCAAAGCCGTGCGGCACCCAAGCTGCGGAGCCAAGAGCACGACTGCTCCAGATTTCGTAATAGAGGGAGGGGGTCTGGACCCTCCAAGACAAGCCATTTCAGACCTCCCCCGTGGGAGAACCCTCCAAAGCATCGTCCCCAGACCCCCCAGGCCCTCCAAGATAGCCTGGAAGAGACCCCCCCCCCGAAATGAGACCCCCCTCCCTTTATTACGAAATCTGGAGTACAAGGTTTCAGCGTTAAGGGCTCGAGCTCTTTGTATGGACCGCCAGGGCGGCGGACCGTTCTTTTACACGCGAACGGCACGAAGAGCCTGGGCGCGGACGAGGATGCTCGAAAAGGGTGGTTCGGCCCCAGTCCGAAACGCTTGGCCAGACGGTTGCAGCCGTCGGGACCAACCGTGGGTGCTGGAAGCGGCATGGCCAACCCTGCATCGAAAGACGATCGGGTACTTCTCTTAGCATTTCGCGGCGGCGGCCCCAGCGACACGCTGTTCCGTGCGAGCGGATAGCGTGTCGCTCCGCTCCGCGGGGCGGGAAGCTGGGAAAGGTCGCGCCGAAGCGCACTGGGCCAAAACCGGCTGCGCGGCACGCTCAGCCCAAGTTCCTGACCACATCGACTTCGCGCCGCGGGGTTCTTTCCTGTTGGCCCCGCAAGTCGAAGCAGGGCCCCTTGGATGGTGTTTTCAACCTGGAGCGCCGCCCTCGCCAGCATCGTCGTGACGTCGAGGCGGCACGCGCCTGCCCTGCTTGCAAGTGGCGCGGATGCCTCACAACAGCAGTCTAGCGAGCAGATCTGCCGTGGAAGCCGTCTTGACGCCTCAGCTGCGACCGTGTCAGGAGGCACGCGAATCCGTGCAGCAGCTTCGGCACCACAATGGCGTCGATTATGCGCCGCTTGCGTCACCACCGCTTGCGCAGCGACATCGGCATTGAACCACAGCTTACCCAACATCTGTCCCAACCGGAAAAAACTTGCTTGACCTCTCCACCGAGGGGGAGTACGAGAGGGAAAGTGTGAGGAGCAAAGCCGAGGGGGCGGCACGGGGACAGGGCGGGGAGGGGAAGGGGGGACGAGGCAGATTTGATGAGCCTGTTAAGTTGCAAGGGGACATTTGCAGATGGGGGGGCATCCAAGATGTCCTCATGGGTCAGCGAGGTTGGTCTGACTCTACGGGGTTCCCTGAGAAGAAGGGCTCTGAGGACCTTGAGGGCCCCGAGGACCCGCAAGTGAAGCCTCCCAGGCGCGTCCCACGATCGGTCCGCCGCAGGCTGGCCCAGGAATATGATCGCCCAGGCTGCCGCCACACTCTGCTGAGTTTCCGAGTCCCCCTGTTCCTGGACTCAGCGCCCGTGGATGCCTCGGAGAGGGTCTATACGGAGGCGCGCGTCTTAATGCTACTGCAAGGCCACAACCTGGTCATGATGAAGGCGTGGGATAGGGGTGGAGCTCGGGTGGGCGGGAGTGGCTGGGTGATGTCGTGCTTGGAATGTGGGGGCTACGCGTGGGCGGGACTCGACAGTCTGTGTCGAGTCTGCCCGAAAACGCCGCTCACCAAGGACCTCAAGCAGCAGCGTTCCAGAGTTTTCAAGGGTCTCTTCCCGAGCTGGGCCAAACAGTACCGTGCGTGGACTCTAACAGAACCTCGGGTGCCTGCGCCGACAAACATGCTTGGCTTTGTCAGAGCTGCGAAAAGGGACTTACTGGCCCAAGAGGGAGAGCCCGCTGATACTTATGTCTGAGGACCAGACCTGGGGCGAACGATGGAGCGACCCTCAGTTGCTCACCAAGTTTGCACTGATGCAGGCGGTCCGTGTTGATCTCCCGCTGAACGGGGATTCGGACTAAGTTTCCTTGCTGCTCAGGGCGTCTGGCATCGACAGACGCTTCCATGGAGCATAGCACAGCACGACGACGAGTGGGAGGAGAAGCAGCAGCAAAAACAAAAAGACCGTGAGCAGGAGGAGCAGGTGGGGGGGACGAGCAGGAGGAGGGGGAGCAGCAGGAAGAGGGCAGAGGTGGCAGAGGACACCCTCTGCCCTCGCCCTGCCCCCCCCTGCTCCGACGCCGCCCCAGCCTCCTCCTCGTTCGCTCGCGAAGCTCCGGGCCCCTCCGGGGTCGGCTGTCTACGACCGCTCGCCGCTCAAAAGCGGTCGGCGCAGCCCCGGCACCGCGTGCGCCACCGCGTGAGCCTGTCAGAACCCTCTGCAAGAAAGCCGCACACACCTCTGGTGCAAGGGCCTCGGCTTGGAAGGCGGAAACCGGCGCGGCGAAGAATTAGCCCGACATTGCGAGAGGCTGGAAATCCCACGCTTCATTCATAAACGCTTTACTTCGACCACCCAGCCTGTGGCAGAGCAGCTCTCAGCCCGGGTGCCATCATCTGAATGGAACGGACTAACAAGTTACAGTTATCAAGGGCAATGCCTGGAAAAGGGAAACCAAAGTGTTTGCTCCAAGACCGCCGAGAGTCCATTGTGAAATTGGCAATAAAAAGTCAGCAGCTAAATTGTGTTTGCGATTACGCCACATCACGGGGTCACGCCACACCTGTGGAGGGAACAACCCTTCACCAATAAGCTTGGCCAAACTTTCGCAAATGCCCGTGAAGATCTGCTCCAAAGCTGGGTCATCCAGAGGTAGCAAGTCCATTGCGATGCGCTGCACGGGCTGGCAATCCACCACGAAACCAATGCGACGTTCGAGGTCGCCCCGATCGAGCCCTCCCTCCTTCTCCTCCTCCTCCTCATTTTGGCGCGCGAAGTTGCTGCAAGGCGAATCCAGTCGATAATCGAAGAAGGATACCCTCCTCCTCCTCCTCCTCCTCCTTCTCCTCCCTAGAGCTCTTCAGAACCTCCAAACGCCAACCAAGAGCCTCAAACCTTAATTCTTCTCCTCCTCCTCCTCCTCCTCCTCCTCCTCCTCATCATCATCATCATCCTCATTCCCCTCCTCCTATTCCTTCCCCTCCTCCTATTCCTTCCACTCCTCCCCTTCCCCTCCCCCCCCTCCCCAACCCCCACCTCCTACTCATCACCCTCTCATTCTACTCCTCGCCCCCCTCCCTGGCAGCTCCTCCCACGGCGACGACGATGACCACCACGATCCCGACGGAGCTCCCCGCGGCGACCCCAGCGTCCGTTGGCCCTCGGAGGTCCCTGGCAGCAGCCGGAGGTCCCTGGAGGCCCCACCGAGGCCACTGGGTAGGCCCAAGCATCGAGGCGACGGCCAGACCATGCGTCAACGACGACTGGCCACCACAACGACGACGACCGACCGACCGACCGACCGACCGACCGCCAGACACGACGACGGACCTTCTGGCCGACCCACGCCTGATGACCGACGACAAAGTACGGACAACGAAGGACGAAGGACGAAGGACGAAGGACGAAGGACGACGACGACGACGACGACGACGACGACGACGACGACGGACGATGGGCGACGGAAGACGGACGATGGACGACGGACGACGACGACGACGACGACGGACGACGACGACAGACCGACGACGACGACGACGAAGACGACAGGCGGCCTGCAGCGCGAGAGCGTGCGCGCACAGCAGCGCCTCGCTCTGCGGGATACGCTGCGACGGCGCCAGCGCGCGCGGCGCGTGCCTCAGCGCGCCGACCTTGCAGGGGACAACGAATGCGACGACGACGGACGACGACAAGGAACGCGACGACGACGACGACGACGACGACGACGACGACGGGTGACGTGCGAGGCGGGGGGGGCTGGCATGAAAACGAAAAGTCGAATCGGATCGATCCGAACATCGAATCGGCAAGCATCGGATGAAAATCGGCAGTGACACCGAATCGAAAGGCATCAACAGGGCCGACCAGATCGAGCAGCTCAAGGTCTACGACGACGGCGGCGACGACGTCGATGGCCACTTCGACAACGACAACAACGACGACGACGACGACGACGGCGACGTCGAAGTCGTCGCCGACGCCGACGATGACGACGACATCGATGGCAACGGCGTCGGCGTCGACGACGGCGGCGACGTCGACGTCGAGGGCGTCGGTGCTGGGGCCCGGCACGGGCGCCGAAGGGCGCCGATGGCAGCCGATGGCCGCGGGAGGGGCCGCCGGAGGAGGGCCGCCGAGGGGCCGCCGAGGACGTGCGGGACGCGAGCCCCGCGACCCGGGCCGCCAGGCGTTCGCCGCCGGCGAGAGGCACTCGCCCCGAGAGGGATAAAGACAGAGAGAGAGAGAGAGAACAAACAAAAAACTGTTGGAGGGCGGTTCCGAATCCCTCCCCTGCATGCTCGCTATCACCATCGCCATGGTCGTAAGCATTGTCGCCATCGCGCGCCAATGCCAATCACAAGTTTGAGCATCATAGTCGTCGCCGTCATCAAACCCACCATACTCATCATCATCATCATCATCATCATCATCATCATCATCATCATCATCAGAATCATCATCATCATCATCATAATCATCATCATCATCATCATCATCCTCATCATCATCATCATCATCATCAGCAGCAGCAGCATCATCAGCATCAACATCATCATCATAATCATCATCAGCATCATCATCATCATCTTCATCATCGTTATCATCATCAGCATCCGTATCGACATCATCATCATCAATATCATATTCACCATCATCAGCATCATCATCCTCATCATCATCAGCAGCAGCAACATCATCATCATCATCATCATCATCATCATCATCACCATCATCATCATCATCATCATACTCATCTTCATCAGCACCATCGTCGTCATCGTCGCCAACGTCGTCAGCTTACCATCGTCATCGTCGGAATCAGTATCATCATCACCATCATCGTCAGCAGCATCATCATCGGAATCTGCATCACCATCATAAACATCGTCATCATATGCATTACCAACATGATCATCACCACCATCAGCATCACCATCATCGTCCTCATCATCATCATCATGACCATCATCATCACCAATCACCTTTTTATCATCTTCCCAATCACCACGACCCCACACACATAATGACAGTTCTCAACATCAGCGCCCGGGAAAGAAAACATACCATCATCAGCATGAGTATAATCCGCCGACCCCAGAGGCGTGTGAGGGAGAGTGCGTGCTAGAGCCATTCATCGTGAGCTTCTCCTTTCAAGCAGCCACCGACCGATACCCTCCTCCTGGCTCCCTCCCTTGGAACCTCTGTTCTTGGGCCCCCCTTTTCCCCCACCCCACCACTTCTCGCCCAAAACCGACCGATACCCCCAACCACGCTCCCCACCACGCTCCTGCCACGCTCCCACCACGCCCCGGCATCCTCACCCCCAGGCTTCTGGGCTCTGTTCTTGGGACCCCCGACCCCCCGATTTCTCGTCCAAAAACGACCGACGCCTTCCACAATGACCCCCTCGTGGCCCCGACACCCTCAAAGCTTCTGGGCTCCGTTCTTGGGACCCCCGACCTCACGATTTCTCGCCCAAAAACGACCGACGCCCCCACCATGACCCCCTCCTGGCCCCGACACCTCCAGGCCTCTGGGCTCTGTTTTTGGGCCCCCGACCCCACGATTTCTCGCCCGAAATCAACCCATACCCTCCACCCCGCCACTCCCTGGCCGCCACCTCGCACCCACCTGGCCCCGACACCCCCAGGCCTCTGGGCTCTGTTCTTGAGACTCCCGACCCCACGATTTCTCACCCGACATCGACCCATACCACCCACCCCCCCACACCCTGGCCGCCACCTCGCCCCCACCTGGTTCCGACACCCCCAAGCCTCTGGGCTCTGTTCTTGAGACCCCCGACCCCGCGATTC
>CAUYUJ010007969.1:252776-285736 GCA_963575745.1 Prorocentrum cordatum | reverse complement strand
CTCGGGAGAGCTCTGTTCTTGGGACCCCCCACGCCACAATTTCTCACCCAGAACCTACCGACGCCCCCCTCCTGTCCTGGCCCTTCACCTCGGCAGAGCACTGTTCTTGGGACCCCCACCCCACAAATTCGCGCCCGGAACCTACCAACGCCCCCCTCCTGGCCTGGCATCCCCTCCTCGGGAGAGCTCTGTTCTTGGGACCCCCCACGCCACAATTTCTTGCCCGGAACCTACCGACGCCCCCCTCCTGGCCTGACATCTCCACCTCGAGAGAGCACTGTTCTTGGGACCGCCCAGCCCAGAATTTCTCGCCCGAAACCTACCCACGCGCTCCTCCTCGCCCCCCTCCTGGCCCGGCATCCCCACCCCGGGAGAGCTTTGTCCTCGGGACCCCCCACCCCGCAATTTCTCGCCCGAAACCTACCAACGCCCCCCTCCTCGCCCCCCTCCGGGCCCAGCATCCACCCCCCACCCCGCAATTTCTCGTCACCTGTTGACGTATTCCATTTCCTCGATCCCCCACCACGTCCGACCCATGCATCGTCCTGCATGGGCATCCCCACCCCGGGAGAGCTCTGCTCTTGGGACCTCCCACCCCGCAATTTCTCGCCCGAAACCTACCGGCGCCCCGTCATCCCTGGCCCACGACACGTCTGTCATGGGACCCCCGAACCCTCGCCCCCCCCGCCTCGACCCATGACCCTGTTCCGGCGGGTTCGAGGCGCACGCACCCGACGCATGACACCTAGGTCGTCCTCTGTCTTTTTGTCACCGACACCCTGCTTCGCTCGGCGACCTCCTGCCTTTTCCGCTCTTCATCTGCGAAGCACTTGTTGCACCTCTGCTTCCCATCCGGGCCCTTCGTCGTCCGCTTGGCCAACCAGCTGCTAAAAAACCCTTCTTTCGAAAGCGCCCTTGCAAGCTATGCACCTCCACCATCCGCGCGGGAGCTTCGCGCCAGCGACGCAGCGCTTGCACTTGCGGTCTCGATCGGCCACGCCGCCCCACATCCACTTCGAAAAGCATTCACGCCGCTGCACCACCTCGCACACAACGCAGTCCTTCCCGTCCTTCCTCGCCGCAGTGTCCCGTTGTGCAGCCGCAGCGTCTACGCACTGGGTACACGCAATCGACGCTTTGGACACGTTGCACAACGTGTGAGCGGAAAACTCTGCCTTACTCTTCGACTCCCCACATTGTGAGCATACCACCCGCTTTGCCTCTGCAGGGCGGGCCTTCTCCTGCTCTCTCTGCAACTTCTTACAAGCCTTGCATGTGGGTTCCTCGTTGACAATAGTTTCCGCTTTGCAAATTGATCTAGTAACTTCTGCTCGCCGCAGCGCGAACACTGCAGGTGCTTCTTCAGCTCCTCGCACTCAAAGCACATTCCCCCTTTGCACCGGGCGTTCCCTGCCTTCTCCCATTGGAAGTCTACGAACGCATCCGCATACTTCCGCCCCTCGCATACGTAACACTTTCGCCTCTCGGGACAGTCCACGCAACGCCGTGACGTGAGCTTCGAGCTGTGGTGCTGGGATGCATGGAAAGCACCCTGGCCCTTCCACAGAAAGCATTCCGCGCACTGCCACGGCGTGCCAATGCTCTTCTTGCCTTCCAAGCACACCTTGCACACGCGGCGACCGTCGTCCCGGCTCCACTGCCCGAGCGCGCACTGGTTCTTGTACTTCACCGACGAGCACAGTGCGCACGTCCCTGCAGGCATGAACTCCTTCTCGATTGCCTCCCAGTCCATCGGGTCTCCCCGCAACACCTGTAACAATAATCCGGGCCCCTTCCGCTCCTTCTGAGTGCACGGCGCACGGTCGAAAGGCCGAAATATCAACATGTCTTCGCGACGACGCACGCGCGTCAGAGCCACATAACTCGACAACGGCGACGTGCCCCCGCCAATCCTGAGGTCCACGATGACACCCTGCTTAAAAGTCTGGCCCTGTGCTGAATGGGCGGTGACTCCAAACGCTTGGGCCAAGGGGAACTGCCGCCGCTTCACTTTCAGACGCGGGCACGGCCTGCCCCCGTCGACGAACCAATCTTTTTTCTGCGGGGTCACTGGGTGCAGGCCCGGCGTCTGCAGCCCCTGTATCGTCCACTTGCACGGAATCGCGTTCCCTGCGTCATCGCGACCCTCATCGAAGAGGACAAATATCACTTTCGGCGTCTTCTGCAATATGGTCTCTCCCCCCCGGGAGACGCGACCTGCTCCTTCGTCGCCATCACACGCCCATGAGCGCACGGTCCCCACGCGTCCGCGGAGTAGATACTTGTCCTCGCTGCGGTCGATATGATCTGTGAGGGCCATAGGCATTCCCTCCGCGACTGGCAAAAAACCATACAGGTCTCCGCTCTCCTTGTCGTGACGCTGCAGCCAGGCCATCTTTTGGCGTGGGAGATCTGGCCGCTCTCGCAGCGCATCTGGTGTCGGAGTGTCGCGCGCAGTAACGTACAGCAGAGGCTTCTCGTGCAGTCGGGCGCATTGCGACGCTGGGAGTTTGTTCACCTCATACTTCACGTCGTTATTCGGGAACACCCCGGGGGCGCACCGGAACTTCGCCGTGTGAATGCGCTCGTCATCTGGACCGTCGATGACGAGACGGCGGCGTTCGCGCTCATGCTTGCGCACCGCGCATTCCTGTCTGCGTAGTTCCTTCGGGGACATCGCGCGCTGACGGCGTGCTCCGACAGTTTCCTTCTCTGAGACCCCTGCGGCGTCGCACAACGCCCTACATCTCGCGTTCCCACATCCAACCACGCCTTGGAGCCAACTCCGCGGGGCACCAGTATCACGCCCGTGCAAAAATGAATGCGCGTCTTCCGTGAGGTCTCCTCTGCGGAACTCCT
Source organism: Prorocentrum cordatum (assembly GCA_963575745.1). NCBI lineage: Eukaryota > Dinophyceae > Prorocentrales > Prorocentraceae > Prorocentrum > Prorocentrum cordatum. The sequence continues at coordinate 282,877 of CAUYUJ010007969.1, read as the reverse complement.
CCTGCACGGATTTCAGCCAGGCATCGTCGCAGCGCTCGCACTCCACTAGCTCCGTTACCCCCTGCACGCCCTCTTTGCTTCCCCCCCACAGGAGAGCCTGCCCGTGTAGCACTGGCGGGAGCGAGGTATACTTCCGCGCCGCCGCGATGCGCTCTGCTGGCACGTCTGCAAGGAACCCTCCGTCCGGAGGGGCCAGCTGCCAAAAGTCTCCGCTCAGAACGACGTTTAAACCGCCGAAGGGTCGCGTCACTCCGTCCTCCCCGCGCTTCTGGGTCCCAATGCCCCGAATAACGCTGCGAAGTTTCTGGTCCACTTCGGCGAGCAGCCGGGCACTCACCATGCTGATCTCGTCTATGAACAACCACCTCCACTGCAACACTCGCTTGGCTGTCTCGTACTGCAGTTTCACATCTTCACCCTTCTCGTCGCCACGCTTCACGGCGGGGATGCCGCGGGCGTGGTGGATGGTGTCTCCACCGAGCAGCTGCGCCATGACTGCCTGGAAGGCCGTGATCTGAGAATGACCGCCTATCGTCCATTTCATCAAGTCTTCGAACAGCTCCTTCCGCAGAATACGCAGCACGTGCGACTTCCCTGTGCCGGGCCCTCCGTGCATGCACCACCGCAGCGGGTCACCCATGCCCGCGCCCCCTCGTGCCTCCCCGTCCAGCTCTTGCACCGCCCTCTCTGCTACCTGCTTCACCATTTCGAACTGTTTCGCGTTGACCACGCGTCGGCCTGTGTCCTTGTCAGTCCGATACTCCAGTTTTCTGAGCCACTCTACAATCTCCTGTGATGTCGCCCCTGCCTGAGCCTCCACCTTCCCACTCCTATCCTCCGCAGCCACTCTGTCGGCCATTGACTTCTCCTTGTTGCGCGATGCCCTTGCTGCGGCCTGAACAGCCTCCAGATCGCATTCGACGCCTCTGGGCCACGCGTTTCGCACCTCACTCAGCGACTTTTCGTTTGGGCGCTGACCCCACACCTCCTGGGCTTTGGCCATGCCTGCCTTCGAGTTCTCGCGATGTGTACAGCCACTAAGACCACCTCCCACCCCACCAACCTCTTCTTCACAACTGCTGTCACCGTCGCCGTCGTCCCGCTTCCGACCCCCGACGCGTGACTTCAGAGCCTCGTCCAGCTGGTCGAATCCAACCTCCAATTCTTCGTCGCTCACGTCCTCGTCACTCCGAGCCTCGTCATGCTCCGCATCCCTCGGACGCACGCGATACGCGCTCAGGAAGTTCCCAACGTACCGCGCAGCTTCTTCCGATTGCACTCCGCCGTCCAACCACGCAACCATGGCGGCTTCCCACGTTTTCGCGGCCCGTCGCAGTGCGCCTGCGAACACCACGTGATTGTCGGCCTCTGACTGTCGCAACGTCCACGGGTGGAAGTAGGACATTACAATTCGCGCTGACCGCTCAGCTTCTCCATGTCGGCTGCGAGGCACCGGTGCCCCGAAAAAGGTTGGCGCCATAGGCCTCTTGTTCCTGACAAGAACCCACGTGTGTCGCAGGTGCCGGCATCCATCAGTGTCCGGGTACGCCACCCAATCCTTCCCTGCGTCGCCCTTCACCATGTAATCCACCCCAGGCACTAGCTCTTCCGCCTGCCCCTGACTCCGACCGTTTGCCTTTACTTTTTGCTCCCCTGTCGCCGTCAAGAACGCATGGTGCCTGTCCAGATCGGCGTCAGCGCCCCTGAGACTGGTAGGGTATGACACGAGCACGGGCCTCCAATACGTAGTGAACTCGCACGGCGACAAGTGCCACAGGCCGTCCCGATTTGGACGAAGCCCGTACAACATGGCAACGTCCCTGACAGTGACTTTCCGCCGCCTTGGATTTCGCATGTCCACCTCCGCGAACTGAGCCTTGCGCCCTCCGGTTGTGCCGTCGGACAACCTCTCAACCGTTTCTACGTACTCGCGTCCGAAGAAACTGGCCGTCTCACAAGTCTTGATCGACTCTGCCGACGTCACATCCTTCTCCACGGCATACGCTCGAAGATTCGCACACTCCACTTGGCCGCGAACGATGCCTTTCCCGTAGGCGTCGCTCATGATGCGCGTCGTCATCCGCTTACCGACGTAGTTCGCGTTCTCCCCGTGCAACTGCCGCCTGAGCTTCTGGATCCCTTGGGAGCACTCGCGAACTTCATGGAAGGCCATAGGCTGGCGCTTCGTGCAGTAATCGCACGCGTACCCTGCCTGGGCGTCCTGAGCGATCTGGACCACCTTTATGATAGCTGCGTCGTTCTGCTTTTCCGCACATCCCTTCCCGCACGTGCAGCTTTCGCTGGTGATCGGGAACCTGTGCGGCCAACGCCCCACTCCTGGAAAGACATCCCCACCCTGGGAGAGCTCTGTTTTTGGGATCCCCCACCCCACAATTTCTCGCCCAGAACCTACCAACGCCCCCCTCCTGGCCTGACATCCCCACCCCGGGAGAGCTCTGTTTTAGGGATCCCCCACCCCACAATTTCTCGCCCAGAACCTACCAACGCCCCCCTCCTGGCCTGACATGTTCACCCCGGCGGAGCTCTGTTTTTGGGACCCCCCACCCCACAATTTCTCGCCCAGAACTTACCAACGCCCCCCTCCTGGCCTGACATCCCCACCCCGGGAGAGCTCTGTTTTTGACCCCCCACCCCACAATTTCTCGCCCAGAACCTACCAACGCCCCCCTCCTGGCCTGACATCCCCACCCAGGGAGAGCTCTGTTCTTGGGACCCCCACCCCACAATTTCTCGCCCAGAACCTACCAACGCCCCCCTCCTGGCCTGACATCCCCACCCCGGGAGAGCTCTGTTCTTGGGACCCCCCACCACACAATTTCTCGCCCAGAACCTACCAACGCCCCCTTCCTGGCCTGACATCTCCACCCCGGGAGAGCTCTGTTCTTGGGACCCCCCACCCCACAATTTCTCGCCCAGAACCTACCAACGCCCCCCTCCTGGCCTGACATCCCCACCCCGGGAGAGCTCTGTTTGTGGGACCCCCCACCTCGCAATTTCTCCCCCAGATTCTACCAACGCCCCCCGCCTGGCCTGACAGCCCACCCCGGGAGAGCTCTGTTCTTGGGACCCCCCACCCCACCATTTCTCGCCCAGAACCTACCAACGCCCCCCTCCTGCCACCCCCGTTTCTGCCATCCCTCGGACGCCCATCCCCCCTGCACGGTTCGGTTTCGTGCGTGCGTGCGCGTGCGTGCGTTCGAGAGGGCCCGGGCGCCTCCTTCTCCCCGCCGTCGCCGGGTGTTCCCCCGTGCACTGCGGCCTAACTCGCACTTGCTCGTCCAACTTCTGCCCTCCCGCCAGCGCGGTCCCTCCGCCTGGCCGCCGACGCACCAAGTGTGTGCGCGTGCTCGGCTTCGCGAGACGATCCCGAGAGGCTCCTCCGTGGCCCTGGCCGGAAGACGCAAACAACTGCGCACGCCCGAGCCGTGCCGAGCCTGTTCTTGGACATCCGACGCTGCCCAAAACTTGCAACATCGTAGCAGATCACGACCCGAACCGCAGGACCCCCTTCCTGCGCCCCTCTTGGAGCCGCCTCGATCTGCGACTGCCCCACGGGCCCGACACCGAGCGCCGACGCCCGGCGCGACCAGACTTAGCGACGCCAGGATCGCAGGGCTCCCCACGGCGGAAAGGGCCCTCGGCGGCGGCGGAGGCCAGCGGCGTCTGCGGCTGGCCGCGCGAGACTCGGGCCGCGCCTCGCGACCGGCGGCGCCGGCCATGGACCGCAGGCCGCCGCGCGGCGCCCAGGCGGCGGGGGGGCCGAGGCCCGCGGGCCGCCGCGGCGGCCCCGTGGCGCGCCATGCGCTCGGTCCAGGCGGGGAGGGAGGCGAGGATGGCGGCCTACCAGGGCGAGGAAAGCGAGGAGGGCGAAGAGGGCGAGGAGGGAGCCCTCCCAGGACGAGAACGGCGAAGACGGCGAGGACGGCGAGGATGGGGAGGATGGAAGGGATGACGACCTACCAGGACGAGGACGACGAGGATGGCGCGGACGGCGAGGACGGGGAGGACGGGGCCGTGCGCTACAGCCAGACAAGGCCAGGGTGAAGGCGAGGAGGACTGCCCACCAGACCGCCCCAACCACAACCGAAGTCCCAAATGTCGGGTTCAAGGGCGTGCTGCTTCCGCCTGTGCCTTGTCCATGCTCCTGGGCTCCCCTCCGCTGAGAACCGAAGGCGGCTCCGGGCCTTCGGGTTGGGCTGAGATGGTTTGGTGGGCAAGGAGAGGAGGAGGACGCAGAGGAGAAGGAGCAGCATGAGGACGTACGATCTCTGGTAGAAAGAGTGGCAGAGCGAAAAGGTGCCAGCGCACAAAGGCGCCCAGAGGGCAAGTCGGAGATCTCTGAGACCTCGCGATTCTGGAGGATGCATCGAGCGCCGCGGCAGTATCAGAGCGTTCCAGGACGCTCTGGAACCGTCCTAGACGCCCCACCTGTCGCACGCGTGGAGCGAGTTTCCTCGCGACAGCAATGGCGCCTCGGAGACACCAGGGCGTCTCCAGGACCGCCACGAAGCCCCCAAGATGCTCCTGGACCTCTACCGGGGGAACCTTGTTCTGCGTGCTGCCCCCTTCCATGATCGTGACAACGCCTCTGGGCATCGTTTCTGGCTGGGCTGGTGGGGCCACGCGAACATCTAGCATTTTCGGAAATACATTGGAAACCATCGGAATCTGTCGGAATCCGCAAGAATCCATTGAGATCCTCAGGAATCAGTCAGAACCCTTGAATCCCGGAGGGGCCCGTGGGAATCCTGAAGACTCCCTCGTGATCGTTGCGAAGCCATAGGAATCACCAGGAATCCCCAGGACTCCACGTGGAATCCTCAGGAATGCTCAGGAATCAATGACCTCATCGGGATCATCAGGACTTCAAAAAGCATCCCAGGGGGTTCTCGGGATCCCCTGGGATTCCCAGGAATACCCAGGAATGACCGAAAACCTTTTTAGGAATCCCTCGTAATCCTTAGAAATCCATAGGAACCTTCAGAAGCCATAGAGATCCTTAGGAACCCCCAGGAATCCCCAGGAATCCACAGGAACATTGAGGAATCCGCAGGAATCCACAATAATTTTCGGGAGTCCGTAGGAATCCACAAGAATTCGATGTAATCCGTAGGAATTCTTCAACGGACAGTGAATACAAACCAAAGACAATCTGCGGAGAAGGACGACGAGGAGGAGCGCAACGCGAACCTCCAGGATGGCCGTCCGACTTATCGGAAACACGTATACGGAAAAGCAAAACGCGTTCAACCAAACCCACTAAGCAACAGAGCCTCCCTGAATTTCTCTGGGGTCGGCGGCAGAGGCGGCAGCCTTTAGATAATCACAATTGCTATCATAAGCATCCTCATCATCCTTGTCATCACCGCCAACACCATCAACGTCCTTATCCTCATCATCATCGTCATTAGCATCAGCAGCATCCACCTCATCATCACCAGCATCATCATCCCAACCACCATCATCATCATCATCATCATCATCATCATCATCATCATCATCATCATCATCATCATCATCATCATCATCATTATCATCATCATCATCATAATCAGCACCACCACCAAAATCATCATGTTCATCATCATCATCCTCCTCGTCCTCCTCATCATCATCATCAGCATCATCATCCTCATCATCATCCTCGTCCACATCCTCATCCTCCTCATCTTCCTACTCATCCTCCCTCTCATCTTCATCATCACCCCTTCTCCCCACTCACCTCATCCGCCCCTCCAACTTCCCCTTCTCCTCATCTTCCCCCTCGTCAACATCATTCCTCCTGCAGGGTCCTCACAATCGATCGAGATCACACTTGCAGTCGGTACTGGCCACTCTTATGCGGCACGCGACTGCCTCTCGTTAGCCGCCCTCCTACTCGTTGGCATCCCGACTCGTTAGCCGCCCTCCTACTTCTCCCAGTATGGTTACGTTTCCATCGTCCGTCCCTCAAAAAAAGTGCATAACAAAATGTCGGAGGTCCGCGCCGATTTCTTGGATCGTCGCTGGACAACCTCCTTGGGGCGTGGAGCGCAGGGGCGACGCCGAGGGCACCGCCATGAGGCTCAAGCGACAAACGTTCATGTTTATGCCGAAGCTTCTTCTTCTTGTTCGCCTCTGGCAACTGGGCGAGAATGAGCCAGAGCATTGGGTCCTGCGCAAACCTGACGACGAGGGGCATAGTGAGTCAGTATCGTATCCAACGGGCCACGCACGGCGGGGAGAATCAGTGCATTTTCGGCAGGCGGCAGACAAAGCCCGCAGCACCTTGCATGGAGAAGCCGGGGGTGCAGCACGCAAACTGATGCATTCCCCCTCCCTCCTCATCCTACTTTTCCTCCTGCTCCTCTTCATCCTCTCCCTCCTCACAGCCAGCATCATCATCAGCATCATCAGCATCAGCATCAGCATCGGCATAAGCATCATCAGCACCATCATCAGCACCATCATCAGCACCATCATCAGCACCATCATCATCATCATCATCGCCATCATCATCATCATCATCATCATCATCATCATCATCATCATCATCATCATCATCATCATCATCTGAGCCTGCGACATCACCGCCTGCCCCCGCAGGCAGACGCCGGTCAGGTCCAGGCTAAGGCACCAGCATGCGGATTGTGGCTGTCCAGTCTCCACGTGTCTCGGATGGCGCGAAGCTTGAAGCCTTCAGCTTCACCGTGATCATCCTTGGGCCAAGGTCGCCGCTTTCGTGTCTGATTGTATGTGCGTCTGTCCGTCTCACGCATGTGTCCGTGTATGAGTCTGTGCGTCTGACTGTTTATGCGCGTGCCTGAACGAATATGTGTGTGGGTTTGTGCATGTGTCTCCCGCCTACCTGCCCCCTCCCGCATGCACCCTGGCTCTGCACCAAATGTCATCGCTGCGTCGCCGCGTCGCAGCCGCCAAAGAAACGGTGTCCCTGTGTATGCAAGTCCGTGTGCGTGTTTGGGCCTGTGCCTCTGCCTGCGTGCCTGTCTGCGTGTCCGTCTCCGCCTGCCTGCCGGCCTGCCCGTCCGCCTGCTGGCCGGCCTGCCTGCACGTCCGCCTGTATACACCCTCTCTTTGTCTCTTTCTGCCCGGCTCTCTGTCTCTCTGTCTCTGCGCACATGCGTGCGCCGCCCGACGCCCCCCCCCTCGAGGGCACCGAGGGCGGCACGCCCCGTCTGGGCCGCGTGCCAGCGCCTCTCGCGCCACGCGCGGCCCGCCGAGCCCTCGGCGGCCACGGCACCCCTCGCAGCAGCCCGCTGAGGCACGCTGGGAAAAACGCCAACACTCGTCGCGTGTCGTGTGTCTCTCTCTCCCTCTCTCTCTCTCTCTGTCACTCTCTCTCTCTCTTCCTCTCCCCTCCTCTCTCTCTCACTGTTTTATATCTCTCTCTATATATATAGATATAGCTTTCTCTCTCTTTATATCTATATATCACTCTCTTGTTGCTCTCTCTCTCTCTCTCTCGCTCCCTCTAGGAAAGAGGACGAAGAGGGAGGTACGGTCAGCCGGCACCTGGAAACCTCAAACAGCGACTAGGAGAAGGAGGAGGAGGAGGACGAGAAGAAGGAGGAGGAGGAGGAGGGGGAAGGCCTACGGAGGAGGAGGAGGAGGCGGGGGAGGAGGAGGGAGCAGGGAGGAGGAAGGAGGAAGGAGGAGGGAGGAGGGAGGAGGGAGGAGGGAGGAGGAGCAGGGCGAGCAGGAGGAGGGCGGCAGCGCTCGAGGCGCGCTGGGCAACGACGGCCCAAACGCGAGGGAGGCGGCGGGCCCGTGCGCTGAGCGGCACGGTCCTGAAGGATGGCCCGCCTCCACATGGCCGCGAGGTCCTGCCAGAGCCCGCGGGCGCCGACGCTGGCGACGGCGACGGCGACGACGGCGACGGCGACGACGTCGACGACGACGGCGGAGACGACGACGACGATGAAGACGACGACAACGACGACGACGATGACGGCGACGACGACGACGACGACGACGGCAACGGCGACGGCGACGGCATCGGCGACGACGACGGCGACGGCGACGGCAACGACGACGAAGACGGTGACGACGACGTCGACGACGACGACGACGACGACGACGACGGCGACGACGACGAGACGGCGGAGGGCGGAGGGCGGCGGCGATGACGACGACGACGGCCATGGCAACGGCCAGGACCGCGGCGACGTTGACGCACCGCGGCGGCGGCCACGACGGCGGCGGCGAAGGGCGAGGCGGCGGCCGCCGCCGCGGCGGTGGCGGAGGGCGGCCGCGGCGACGTGAGGACAAGGATGCTTTTACAGTCGGGAGGCTTTGCTCAGCGTGTCGCGCCGCCTGTTCGGGCCAACCGCGCTTCAGCGCGACGCACTGGCCACGCCCGAATCCCAGAGAACGCCCAGCCTCCCGCCGCACGGGGCGGAGCGGCCCACGATCTGCTTGCAGGGTATAGCGTGTCGCCAGGGCAGCCGCCGTGACACGCTGAGCAAGCGTTCCTGACCGTAGTTGGCCGTCTCTGGAAACCCTGCATCCGAAAAAAGCTGGCATCTCATAGGGGGAACTAGAGTTGCTTCCGCCGCCTTCGGCCAAGCTTCCGCCAGCGGAGCCGCCCCCGGTTTTCACATGCTTGAGCCTCCACCGGCTTCTGCTGGAGGACAAGAGAAGGGGGAAGGAGAAGGGCGAAAGAAAAAAGGGGGAAGGGGAGGAGGAGGAGGAGAAGCAAGAGGAGGAAAAGGAGCAGGAAGGACAGTAGCTATCAAGTCAGAGAACGACGACGACGACGACGACGATGACGACGACGTCGGCGGCGGCGGCGGCGGTGACCACGGCCACGGCGACGGCCACGGCCGCGGCGGCGGCGACGCATCGCGGCAGCGGCCATGGCGGCGGCGGCGGCGGCGGAAGGGCCGCGGACCTCCAGCGGTGCCGACAGGCCGGCCGGTGGCGCGGCGGCGGCCGCGGCGGCGGAGGGCCGAGGGCGGCCGCGGCGGGCGCGGCGCCGCGGCGTCCTCCCTGGACCACGGCAGCGGCGAGGGCGGGGCGGAGCCCCCAGACGACGAGGACGGCCGGCGCCTCGGCTGCGCGCCCGCTGGCGTCGGCGCTCGTCGGTCGCCGGCTCGTCCTGGTCGGTCCGTGGTCTTCGCCCGTCCTGCTCGGCCCCCGAGGCCATGCCTGGTCGACGCCGTCTGTGTCGCCGTCGCCGTGGTCGTCACTGTCTTCCTCATCCTCCTCCTACTCCTCCTCCTTCTCCTCCTCCTGCTATTGGTCCTCCTCTTCCTCCTGAGTGTCAACATCAGCAGGAGCATCATCGCCATCATCATCAGCACCATCACCATCACCATCACCATCATCATCATCATCATCATCATCATCATCATCATCATCATCATCATCATCATCAGCAGCAGCAGCAGCAGCAGCATCAGCATCAGCATCAGCAGCAGCATCATCACCACCAGCATCATCATCATCAGCAGCAGCATCATCATCAGCACCAGCATCATCAGCATCCTCATCATCATCATCATCATCATCATCATCATCATCATCAGCAGCAGCAGCATCACCATCGTCGTCATCATCAGCAGCATCAGCATAATCATCACAACCATCGTCATTATCAGCATCAGCAGCATCATTATCGTCATCATCATAAAAAGCATTATCACCAGCAGCATCGTCATCATCATCACCATCGACATCACCATCACCATGACCATAACCTTCACATCATCACCATCACCATCATCATCATCATCATCATCATCATCATCATCATCATCATCATCATCATCATCATCATCCACAGTATGGTCAGCGCCATCAGCAAACATCATCATCATCATCATCCACATCATAGTCATCATCATCAGCAGCATCATCATCGACATCACCATAGTCATCATCACTGTCATCGTCAGCGTCATCATAATCATCAGCATCAGCGTCGTCATCAACATCGTCATCAGCATCATCATCAGCATCATCAGCATCACCATAATCGTTAGCATCGTCATCGTCATCGTCAGCATTATCATCAGCAGCAGCATCATCAAATTGATAATCATGATTGCTATGATGATCACCACCATCATCAGCAACAGCATCATCATCCACCACCAATCATGCATCATCCAGATCGACATCGTTACTAGCACCGTCATCCTCCTCATCATCATCAGCAGCAGCAACATCATGAGCATCCTCCTCCGCCTCCTCATTCTCATCACCACCATCATCATCAGCGTCAGCATTGTCACCATCAGCAGGAGTATCGTCAGCAGCAGCAGCATCAGCAGCAGCATCAGCAGCAGCATCAGCAACAACATTATCACCACCACCACCATCATCATCACCAACATCATTGTCAGCATCTTCACCAACATCATCAGCATCATCAGCATCATCAGCGTTATCATCATCATCATCATCATCAGCATCATCATCATCATCATCATCATCATCATCATCATCATCATCATCATCACGATGAACAGTATCATCGTCAGCATCATCATCCTCCTATCCCTCCTCCTCCTGCTCAACCTCCTCCTCCTCCACCTCCTTACTCTGCTCCTCGTATCCTCGTCATCCTCATCGTCATCATCAGCAGCATCATCATCATCATCATCATCAGCAGCAGCAGCAACATCATCATCATTCCCGATTCCTTTTCCCTATGCATAACTTTTCCCTGTCGCACCCCAGGGCCGATCGAAAGGGCGGGCCGGGCGTTTTTCCTGAGACTTTATCAACATGTATTACCCTGGAGCTTTAATTGTGGCACCAGTTTCGCAGATGGAGGGCGGATCGTTTTCAAAATGTTGCTCTCGCCTTAGCGCCGCGCACATTCGGTTTAACAAATTGTAAGAGCTTCGCAGATTGAGGGCGGGCGGTTTTCAAACTGTGCCTCTCGCCTCAGCGCCGCGCACATTGAAAAATTCAAAAAATTGCCGGATTTGCGCGGATCTCCCATGGTCAACGAAGCAGAAAAGGTGTTTTTCGAAAGGCTCAGGATTACGAGGGTGCAACAATTACGTTGATTCGCGGTGTTGAAGTCCCAGGAACGGCGATCTGGTACGATTCAGGATCGTCAAGACGCAACGGTCAGGTTGATCCGTGGCGTCGGAGTCCCGAGACAAATGTTTTAGCAGGCTTCAGGGTCTTCAAACGGTTGTCTTCCAACGAGGCAGTTCCCACAGTGGAAATGATTCCTTGTAACGGCCTATGAAGAGGGAGCTTGGAGCGAAGGTTTCTTCCCCAACATCATTGATGACTCTTGGGTTTGCACGGGTCTTCATCCTCAATCTCATACTCTCATTCATAAGCCTCCTCCTCCTCCTCCTCCTCTTCCTCTCCGCCTCCTACTCCTCCCTGTCCTCCTCCTCCTCCTCCTCCTCCTCCTCCTCCTCCTCCTCCTCCTCCCCCCTACTTTAACCAAAACCATCGTCCCAGCAAGGGGGCCGAATTGCAGGGAAGGACGATAGGGGGGAGGGTATGAGGACGGGGGAGAGGAGGGACGGGGGGGGGGGAAGAGGGAGGATTGGAAAAGGGGCGCAGAGGTATCCCAGAGCGGGCGCGTCCTGAATGCACTGGGGGCGTTCTGTGCGATGGGATCATGTGATTCCCCAGGGAGCGGATTATGCGGGGACGACAATTCGACCACTGCTGGAGTCGTTCGGGGACTCAAGAAGTTTCGCCCGCCCCGTGGCAGGGGAGGATGTGGAGCAGGAAGGAAGCAGGAAGGGAGCAAATGGGTACGGAGGGGGAGGAGGAGGAGGAGGAGGAGGAGGAGGAGGAGGAGGGGGAGGAGGAGAAGAAGGAGGAGGAGCAGGAGGAGGAGCAGGAGGAGGAGGAGGAGGAGCAGAGGGGGCAAAGAAGCGGGAGGCCAAGTGACCAAAGCACAGCACGCACATGAATTGCTGAAGGTCCGCTCGGATCTTTCTCGGATCGGCGCTGGGCTCCCCTCGCCGGCGCGCGGAGCGCGTCAGGGGCGGTGCCAGAGGCACCGCCAGGGGGATCCCCCTCCTCCCACAAACGGGGGGGAAGGAGGATGAGGAGGAGCAGGAGGAGGAGAAGGAGGAGGAGGAGGAGGAGCGCAAGGGTGAGAAGGAGAAGGGAGAAGTGTAGGAGGAGGAAGAGGAGGAGCAGCAGCAGCAGGAAGATGAGGAAATGATGAGGAGGAGGAACGAACGAACGAACATCGTTGGCAGCAGAAGTGCCCCTGTCCATGCAGACTGGAATCGGGGCATACAACAAGTTGGCTGCCGCTATAGCTCTCGGAGGGGAGGATGTGGAAGAGGAGGAGGAGGAGGAGGAGGAGGAGGAGAAGGATGACAACGAGGAGGAGGACAAGGAGGAGGAAGGAGGAGGAAGGAGGAGGCGGATGAGAAGGACGAAGGAGAACGACGAGGGAGCAAGACAACGACGACGACGACGACGACGACGACGACGAGGAGGACGAGTAGGCGCGAGCGCGCGCGGGCGATCTGGGCCCCGCGCTCCCTTGAGGAGCAGCTTGCACGCCGGCCGCCGTCGAAGCTATGGTGCCGGGGGCTGTGGGCCGTTGCGGGCTCTGCTTCTGCTCCTCTCCGCCCCCCCCGCTCCCTCAACCCTCCTCCCTCCCTCCTCCCCCCTCCCCCCCTCCTTTCTTCTTCCCTCGTTCCCTCTTGCTCCTCCTACTCCACCTCCTCCTCCTCCTCCTCATCCTCCTCCTCCTCCTCCTCCGCCGTCCTCCTCCACCCCCTACTGCTCCTGACATTCCGCGCTCCTCATTCCTCCTGCTGCCCCCTTGCCCTTCTCCTCCTCATCAACACATCTCTCCGTCTGGACCTCCTCCTCCTCCCTCTCCTCCTCCTCCTCCTCCTCCTCCTCCTCCTCCTCCTCTTGATGCTACTCCGTCTCATCATCCTCATCCTCACCGTCATGTCATCACCACGATGGCCACCGCCACCACCACCACCACAACCATCGTAATAATGATAATAGTAATAATACTAATATTAATAATAATAATACCAATAATAGTATAATGACAATAATATTAAGAAGAAGAATAATAATAACAACAATAAGAATAATAATCATAATAACAATAAGAATAATAAGAATGATGATAATAATCAGCATCATCATCAACATCATCATCATCAGCATCAGCATCAACATCATCAGCATCATCATCGTCATCATCAACATCATCATCATCATCACCATCATCATCATCATCATCATCATCATCATCATCATCATCATCATCATCCGCATCATCAGCATCATCATTACCGTCAGCATCATCATCATCAGCATCAGCATCAGCATCATCGTCATCAGCAGCAGCAGCTGCAGCAGCATCATCAGCATCACCATCATCAGCAGCACCATCATTATAATGTAAGTATCATCATCGTCCCCCATGTACCTTCCTCAGTCGGAACGTAAAGGTCATCGTCGTAAGCCGTTTTACCATAATTCCGAGCATCATCAAGAAAGTCACCATCAGTATCATCACCAGCAGCAGCATCATCAGCAGCAGCATCATCATGACCATCGCCGTCGTCGTCCTCGTCGCCGTCACCGCCATCGTAGTCGTCTGCATCGCCTTAAGGCATTATCATCATAAGCCTCCTCATCATCATCACCCATATCAACCTCATCGTCATCGTCATCGTCGCCATCGTCATCAACACAACCCTCGCCGCCATACTCACGATCAACCTCGTGAACATCCGTGTGCTCATCCTTCCTCCCTCCATCTGCGTCCTCCGCCTTCAGCATGCTTAATTATCACTGCTCAGTCCTATGTTTGCTCCCTCTGCCCCCATCATATTTTCCTCATTATGTGTCGCTCCACACCCCCCATATGTGTTGCTCCTTGCGCTCCTCCTGTTTCTGCTCCTACTCATCCTCATCATGACCATCACCACCATCATTGTCGTCACCATAATCGATCACCGTCATCATCACAATCATCTTGTAAACGCCTGCTACTCCTGAGCATCCCCCACCCCAGTTCCTCTCCCTCGCCCCCTCACTCCGCAGCGTAGCTGCCCCGATACGCAACACGCGACACGTTGCCCGTGTTGACCCGGAACGCAACACTTAAACTGGGAAATTATGTATGACACGGGACGTTCGCCAAAACGTGAGCCTGGGCCAGCGCTAAAGGAGAAAAAACGCCACAAACATACACTTGTGGCATTCCGCGCGGACTTCTTGGATCTGCGCTGGACCCCCCTCCCTGTCGCGCGGAGCGCGCCAGGGGCGGCGCCAGAGGCGCCGCTGGGGGCGGGGGCAGCGTGGATTCAAGAAATTCGCGCGGAGCGCTCAGAAAGTTTATGGTTCTGGCTTTTTCCCTTCTTCGAGACACGCAGCGTATTGGCACCGACGCTGTAAGCACGGCACGCGCTGCGCTTCCACACGGGCGTCCCGAGGCAGCAGCATCGACTCCGCAGCAGGCAGCCGCGCCAGCTCCCGCCGCAGGCCCCCGGAGGGGGCCCACGCCCCGCCTCGGCAACAGACCGCAGCGGACACGGAGGGCCCCAGGTACGAGACCGATGTCGCCTCACAGCAGCACTTCGGCCCCTGACTTTCGTCCTGGGCTCGGTTTAGTGAAGTGATGAATTTCGGGGTCCTTACGTGGGAAAAAACATCACTTCACTGATCTGGGGCCCCTGGGGCCTCAGTGGGCCCTGGGGCCCAAAATTAGCGAAGTGATGGTTTTCGGGCCTCGGACCAGGGCGGGCGCCTCTGGGACCGACCCCTCTCGACCGGCGCGGGGCGGATCTGTGGGCCGCCAGCGGTGGAGCAGGACGAGAGTCGGGCCGGGCATGTCCCCCCTCAGGCGTAGTTTGGAGCAAGAGTAAACGAGTCCAAAAACAATCGAGGATGCTCAAAAATAGTAGGGGAAATCGTCCCCCGACTATGTTTTACTGTTTTTCAAGATTCCTCCTGTGGAGGGACGTGCCCGACTTTGCACCAGAGGACCTCCCCCCGCTGCACCTCGCGCCGTGAAGAGGCGCGACAGGCCCGAGCCTCCAACAACGTCTCGAGACACTCGCGGCGGAGGGCTTTCGCAGGTCTCGGCCTCTGGGGGCCCCGGCCGGGCCCCGGGACCGTCAGAAGACGAGTCAGCATGAAGAGCCGGCCCCGGGGAAGAGGTCCAGACCCCAGGGGGCCCCGCATGGAGAGAAACTCGCGGCGTCGGGTGTGCAGGGGACAGGGCGTGTGACCGTGGGCTCGGCTTCCGGGGTTCTGGACGCCAGACAGGCTTCACCGCTGCGGATACAGATCGGACTCGTGTTGCCCGCACTGCGGGCAGGTACAATGTGACATCTACCACATCGCATGGCAGTGCCCCTTCCTCGGCACGAGACGAACCGAATTCATGCGCACTTTTGATCGGGGAGGTTTTCCCGCCATGTCCCGAGATTCCTTCTTGTGGTCGCGTGGGCTGGTCAGTCGCAGTTGTTTCCACGCCATACCGCCGAGGATAAATGACAATAGATGGACACTACACTATGGTGACCCGCAGGGGATATCCGGCCACGTGTACACCGACGGCGCGTGCTCACGGATGTGGCATTGGCCCGAGGCGGTCCGTGCGGGATGGGGCTTCGCGAAGCTCCGTGGAGTGAGGCAGGGCATCGACATCCTGGTGTCGGGGCCTCTGCCAGGCCCAGTTCAGTCATCTCCTCGGGCCGAGCTTTTCGCTTTCCTCCAGGTCCTCCAGGTGCACCTCCCCCTCGTTGTGGTCCATGCGGACTTCAAAGGCCTCAATGGCGGCCCTCAATGGTGCTGTTCCCCTCGGCGTCTGAATGTTAATCTTTGGGAGGCCATCTGGAGCAAAGTTCAAGACCTTGAGTGATTAGAAGTTAGTATCAGTGTGGTCCTCGTCAGGGGCCATCAGCGTGGGACACATGCTCATGCTCTCGGCAACCGATGGGCAGACCTCGCTGCGTGCCTTGGGCGGAACACCCACTCAGCTCCCAAGATATTGCGAAAAGCAATGAGTGTTGGCCTAAGGCAATGTAATTTGCTCCTTCGTTGGAATGTACAGGCTGCCACCGCCTTTCTGGGTGGGAAACGGTTTGACACTTGACCTCGAGGTCGGAAGCCGCCCAGGCCCCGTAAGGCCTCCCCTCCTGTTTCCCGTGCTGTTCCCGCGAAGCTCAGACACGTCCTTCGGCCCGTTGGGGCCAAGTTTTGGCGATGTCAGTTTTGCAAGAAAGGTTCGAAGCTTGAGAGCACCCACAGTATTCTCTCTCGTCGTGCCTGCCCTGCTCGGACTCGTGCTGCTAAGGCTGCGACCTTGACCGCGTCTGCTTCCGCTCCCTGCGTCCCTGGTGACGCCGCGGCCAGGACAGCGGAGGCAGGCTGGGCCACGAAGGTTGCAGCCCTGGCGCTGCTGCCTGCGGTGACCACCCTTCCTCCTCCTCCTCCTCCTCCTCCTCCTCCTCCTCCTCCTCCTCCTCCTCCTCCTCCTCCTCCTCCTCTGCCTTCGCTCGATCGTGTGACTCTCGGGAAGAGACTTTCAGACCCGAGGAGGCGGCGCCGTTTTCCCCTGGCGTGCGGCGCCAACGCAGCCTCTCCCCGAGCAGCGGGCCAGAGCGCCACCTTCGTCCTCGGGTCAGCTTCGAACCGACAGTTGCGGTAAAGGATGATGCCTCAAAGGACAGAGACCTCGCGATCAGAGATCTTGTGATCCCAGACCGTGAAGGCCCCGCGCTTCGCCCTGATAAGCGTAGAAGGGTTGGCGGCCATCGCAGGGGCAGACCTACTTTGGCTGCCACCGTAGTGCCTGACCGTGCCATGCCTGAAACGGGCCCCGTTCCTGCGTCCGCGGCCAAGGGGCATCGTGTTTGGGTTTCTTCGGGGCACGTGTGCCTCTGCGTTTCCTGAGTTGTTTTTTGTACCACTGGCACGGCAAGACATTTGTTGGTGGGATGCCCGTCTACTGACCCTACGTATAGACTTTCGGAACGTGCCCTTCGGAACCGAAAGCAGTTTCTGGCGTGGTTTCACCCTGCGGACGAGGGCAGACAGGATTCTCGTAGGATCCCTGTTCCTGGTCCCCTCCATGTTGCCGACCCAGAAACGTTTTGGGCCAGGCTCCTAGCGAGCCGATCTTCTCAATATCGACTCGAGGACGGGGATTACGTTCGCGAGAATGGAGCACCCTTGCTGGTGTGCTCCCCGCGGACCTTCATTATCCTTTGCTTCCCTGTCCTCTCTTTTTGGTGCCTGCGGGGCTCCGAGATCGTGTCTCTCGGGTGGGGGCCACCGTCTTTCTTGGCACCTCGGGCGGCTGCTCGGGCTGCCCCTTCGCCTGTGCACGCCTGGCGCCCGTGGCTTGACCTCGGAGCGCGGCGTCCGCCAGCCAGCGTCGTATCCTGCTCCTCCTGCTCCTCCTGCTCCTCCTGCTCCTCCCCCTCTCCGCGCGAGTTGTTGCCGCCGCGATCGCCGCGGCGACTCCCAAAACCGACCCGGAGGTTCTTGGTTTGGGGTCGGATACTCACGCAGCAAGCTTCCCCCAATGACTAGAGGACGAAAAAACTGTATCAGCAGAAACTTTCGGAACTCCGCGCGGATCCCTTGGCTCTGCACAGGCCTCCCCTCCCTGGCCTGCGGAGCCAAGGGAGTCCAGCGCAGATCCACAACATCCGCGCGGAGTTCCGAAAATGTATGTTTGTGCAGTCCCTGTTCTCCTCCGAGACAGCTGGTGTGTGCTTGGGGCCATGTCTCGACTCTCCAGGGCGGCCCGTCGGGACGAGGCGGGCACCCCCAAAACGCCCGCGGCGAGGCGCAGCCGCTGGAAGCCAGCCGGAGACCTCGATTCTGATCGAGAATGCTTGCTTGAGCCTCTTGTTCTGCCGTTTTTTTTTAATCCGCCTCCGTAATTACCACCCCGACACGCGAACCCCCGTCCGTCCGTCTGTCGGCCCGGTCTGTCCTTCCCTGTCGCCCTCCTTCCTTCTCCGCCGCTCGCTCTTCGGCTCCTCGCTTTCCTGCCCGTTCTTTGCCCTTGCCTGGCCCGCTTTTCTTTGTCGGCCTGCCCCTCGGGCCGAATAAGAGTTGCGGCGCTGCCTGTTGAGTGCCGAATCTTCTCGGAACGTGCATGCGGTATGGTTTCCACAATTTTCAGTCGGATGTAGAGAGCGGTCTCTGAGTGGTTAAGTTCTTGGAGTCGCCACGCGACGAGTATAGTCCACGATCAACGCCAATTGTCCAGTCCGGGTGGTGTGTTTCCTCCCTTGAGTTTTGGTTCTCCTCCGAAACAGCATGCTCCCCCTGAGGCGTGGCGCGCACATGCTCCAGGCTCCTCGGCTCTGGGGGCGCGTCCATGGGCAGCACGCCCCTCTCCACGTCGCTGTCGCTGCCGCAGTGGATGTCCTCCTCCCGCGCGGGCGGCCGCGGCTGCCCCCCGCGGAAGGACTCGCATCCTGCGGAGGAGAAGGCGGAGCAGGACGAGGAGGAGCGAGGATCGATGATCAATCGAGGCCGCTGGGCGTGCTGCGCCCTATTCGGGCTCCCAGAGACTCCCGGATGCCTCTGGGGACTTCCAGGGACCTCCTCCACATCCTAACTCCTAACTATCCTTCCACTCCTCCTCCTCCTCCTCCTCCTCCTCCTCCTCCTCCTCCTCCTCCTCCTCCTCCTCCTCCTCCTCCCTCCTCCTCTTCCTCCTCCTCCTTCCCCTCCTACCACACGTCCTCCTCCTCCCCATCCTCCCTTCCGAGTAGAGGAGCCACGTGGTGCACCAAGCGCCGATCCGAGTCGCCACGGCGAAGCCGAACCCTTCCCGAAGCCGTGCGATGACCCTCTCGATCGCGCTCCGCCGGCGGTCGCGGCCGCCGCGGCCCCGCGCTGGCAGACTGGGAAAGGCGTCCACCGAGACTCCGCACGCGGGTTTGGGGGATCGGCGCCGGCGGCCTGCATGCCACCTGGGCTTCGGTGCCGGGGCCGTCCGTCTCCGTAGGCCGCGGCGGGGCCGCCCCGCAGTCTGCCGGCGAGGCCGCCGAGCCCTGCAGCCTGCCGTGGGCAAGACAGGCAAAGGTGGTCGCTGGCCGCCCGTCGGGGCACTTGCTGCGCTGGTCCTCCAGCCTGCCGCGGCGCCTACCGCCACGCCTCGCCTTCTGGCACGGGCCTGGCTGGAGAACAAGCAAGAAGAGGGAGGGGAAGAGGAGGACCGGGGAGAGGCTCAGCGATGAGGCAGAGTGCAAGCTGGGGGCGGGCCAGCACGCTGTGCCCCCAGCTCGTGGCTGGCGTCTGTTTGGAACCAGGTGCGGGAGGGAGCTCGATGCGGACGATCAGCGCCGCGGAAGGGAGGCGATCGCTAGCCCAGCAAGCAGCAGGGGAGGCGAGGGGGGGGGGACGGAGCGGATAAGAAGGCGCGGCTTCGCGTGTCGCGGCGGCGGCCTCTGCGACGCGCTTTGCCCTGCAAGCGGAAAGCGTGTCGCTCCTCGCCGCGGGGCGGGAGGCTGGGCTCGGGACGTCGACGCCTGGCAATCGGGAAGCAGGCGCCGTGCCGCACCGAGAAGCGTGGTGGGCCAGAACCGGCGACGCGGCACGCCGAGCCGGAAGCCCCCGGCCGCACGTGGGCCCCCGTGGGCCCCTCCGGCACGAGGCGGGCCCCACAGGCGCGGACCGAGGGAGGCCGCCGGACGCCAAGAGGCCTGGGAGCTGCGGCGCTCAGGGGGGCGGGAGGTGGCGGTGCCGCGCCCCCCCCTCCGCGTCCTCCGCGAGCGTGGCCATCCGCGAGGAGGGCCGGAACCTCGGCGCGGCGGCCAAGAGGGGCGGGGAGGGGGTGGGCAAGCGCAGAGCCGCTGTGCGGTGCTGCCGCGGGGATGGGGCCCAGTGAGGAAGGGATGGGTTCCTTTCTGGCCACGGCGAGCCTCGGCCACGAACAGGGTCCCCGACCGAGGTCTCACGAGCGGCCTGGAAGCCGCAGCCCCTCCTGAACCGATAACGGCTCTTACTTCGGCATCTTGACCGTACTAGCGAGAGGCCAGAGGAGGAGGAAGGAGGATCTGGTAGAGGAGACGTGCGCAGAGGAGGAGGAGGAGGAGGAGGAGGAGGAGGAAGAGGAGGAGGAAGAGGAGGAGGAGGACTTGTTTTTCCTACGGGGCCCCAGCTGCACGGAACTGGGACAGATGCGCCAGGAGGCGAGCCCTGACACACAAAAATCCAGCTAACCGGAACGGACTGCAGCGAAAGAAAGAGACTGCTCTGTGATGGGAGACCTGGCAGAGAGGCCTCACAGCTGTTCACGCTGATGCCCTGAGCTCCGAGAGATGGCGCATAATGACGCCGAGCGCCACTGACCGCCAAACCAAGCCGAGCCAGAAACACTCAACCCAGATACGGCGGTGGCCGTCGTCGTCGATAGCATCGTCGTCGTCATCGTCGTCATCATTATCGTCATCGTCGTCATGGTCGTCGTCATCGCCGTCATTGCCATTGCCATCATCATATTCTCCGTCGTCGCCATCGCCATCATCATCAGTGTCATCAGCATCATCTTCACCATCATCACCACCACCGTCGTCGTCGACGTCGTCCTCATCATCGTCCTAAGCCTCCTCCTCCTCATCATCCTCATCCTCCTCCTCCCCCTCCTCCTTCTCCTCAGTCCCTCGCCCTGACAAATAACTCCTCGCTGTCGCACCCCCGAACGTGCTAGAAGGGCGGGACAGGCGGCTCGCCGCGCACACTCGCTTCACGAGCTCGCAACAGCTTCAAAGCTGGAGGGGCGGGCAGTTTCCAAAATGTGGCGATCGCCGTCGCGCAGCGCACATTCGTTTTACGTGGCAGCTTGCAACAGCTTCCAGGATGAGGGGCGGATTGCTTCCAAAATGTACCTCTCGTCTTAGCGCCGCGCACACTTGTCTTTCTAGTTTGCAGCAGGTTCAAGATCGGATGGCGGCTGCTTTACATGATGTAGTTCTCGCTGTTGCGCCGCGCACATTCGTCCTTAATGTCTGTGGCAGGTTCGAGGTTGGAGGGCGGCTCGTGTTTTCAAAATGTGGTTCTCGCTGTTGCGCCGCGCACATTCGTCTTTTCTTGTTTGCTCCCGTTTCGAGGATGCGTATGGTTGAGGCCGGGGAATTGTGTTCTGGCAAGATTCAGCATTGCCGGGACGTAGCAGTCACTAACATTCGTGGTATGAAAATCACAAGACAGGCTTCTGGCACGATTTAGGATCCGCGGCAATCGAGTCCCGCGAATGGTATTCTGGCACGATCGAAGACTCTCAGAAGGTTGTCTTACAATGTAGCACTCCCCGCAATGAAAATGAATCCTTGTAGGGACCTATGAAGGGGGATATTGGAGGTAACGTCGCTTGAAATATCATTGATGCGTCTTGGCTTTACACGGGTCCTCATCATCGTCCTCCTCCTGTTCCTCCTCCTCCTCCTCCTCCTCCTCCTCCTCCTCCTCCTCCTCCTCCTCCTCCTCCTCCTCCTCCTCCCCCTCCTCCTCCCCCAAACATGCTCTTCCACCTTCTCCTCCTCCTCCTCCTCCGCCTCCTCCGCCTCCTCGTCCTCCACCACAGCGCTTCGGCTGCTACGCAATGGC
This sequence comes from Prorocentrum cordatum, assembly GCA_963575745.1. Taxonomy (NCBI): domain Eukaryota; class Dinophyceae; order Prorocentrales; family Prorocentraceae; genus Prorocentrum; species Prorocentrum cordatum. Next base: position 261,304 of record CAUYUJ010007969.1, on the reverse strand, counting down.
GCGTTGGTTGGCACTCAAGCGACGTTGTAAACCAGCGAGTCCCAAGACTCTCGGAGGGAGGCTAACCTAATTGTGGAACGGGCGTCGCCCGACCAGAGGCCGGCCCCTCTAGTGCAGCATAAGCTCGGATAGGCTGTGTACAGGTGGTGTGCACCTCCGCCAGGGCCCCTCACACGCAAGGCCCCTATCGCAGCGCAGTCGAATCACGTCGGATCCAGTCGAATCCTCCTCCCCCACTCTGAGCCTCCGCAACCTCTGCCTCCGTCGCCACCTCGTTCATAACCACACACACACACCGCACCACCAACACCACCACCCCTCGCCTCCTCTCAGGGGGGATGATACGGGCGCTGGCTCAGGGGTGGGGGGAACAGTGCCGTGGAATACACGATGCATCGCCGACAGCGGGCCCGCGCTCCTGGGCGGGGCTGGAGGGCACAGGCCCCACTTGGTCTGACTTTCTTTAGATTTTGCGCCGCGTCTGGCGCGGCTCGTAGCCTGGCAGTCCCTGGTTATATAGCTTCTTCTGTATTAGAGCAGGGGCGCGGCCCGCGGCGCGCGCGACCTTGGAGGTCAACGCTTGCCTCTGGGCCAGTCTCCCCTCCTTTTTCGCGGAGCGCACAGGGGGATAGGGGGAGGGGGAGGGCTTCTTCGAAGGAGGCTGCTCCTCAGAAGGCCCGCGCCCTGCATCTACAGACGAGGCCCGCGCCTTCTGAGCAGCAGCCTCCTTGTGAGAAGCCCTCCCCCCCTCCCCCACAATCCCCTCTGCGCGTGGCCGATCTTCCCAGGTCGGACACAAGGGGGGATAGCAAGAGGTGGGGGGGGGCAACGAATCAGCTCTCGAAGCCCACTTCCCCGGCGCCCCCCGGCGCTAGATGCGACAGACGTATCGGGAGACACACCCAACGGCGGGGCCACGACCGGCTGCACGCAGCAAATGTCCTCCCACCCCCTTTTCTTCTCCCGTCCCTTCCCAAACCCTCGACGTCGTGATTTGCTTACATAACGTGGAACCCCACGAAGTCTGGACCCGTTCCCCAGGGCCGGTTTTCATCCCGAATGGCGTTGTGACGGCGGCAGATCCCGACGGGTAAGAAATCTGGAACTGCCCAGATCCTAACGGCCCATACAGTTGTGATTGAACTTGTGTTTGCATGGTCATCTTGGCAATGGAAACCTGATGGCAACCCTTCAGGATACGCACTCGGGTTTCATAGTGCGCCGTTGGGATCTAGACCCTTACACTGTCCCTGGGCCTGGCCGGAGCCGGCGGAGCCCGAAACCTGCCCAAAACCGTCCTCCCTGATGTGCCCACGGCGCGAGCAGGACTGCGCCAGTCCCCCCCCCCCCCGACGTCCGACCCGATGCTGCCTGCGGGGGGACCTCGGCGTGCCGTCGGCGCCGCTCGGAGGTGCGGGCCCCCCCGCGAGGTGCGAGGACGAGGCACGGAGGACGGCCAGGAGAGCTCCTCCTCGGCGCGCCGCGGCGGCGGCCTCGGCGACACGCTGGGCCCTGCGAGCCGATCTCGTGTCGCTGCGCTCCGCGGGGCGGGAGGCTCGGAGAGCCTCGGGACGTGGGCGCTCGGGGGGTCTTTGGGGGCTGGGGAGGGGGCATACCGCGGGACTGTGGCGTGTCGTGCCGGAGCGTGGTGGGCCAAAACCGGCGGGACGACACGCCAAACCAGAGCCCCTGACCGCGGATCTGCCAGAAGCTGCCGTAGCTCCGCACGGATTTCTCGGATCGGCGCTGGACCCCCCCCCATCAGGTCCGACGTTGCGGAAAAAAGGCAACATCGGACCAAGATAGCCACCAGAGCCCTAGACCGCAAATTGTTGCTTCATGTTTCGGGCCAGATCGATCTCTGAGGGTCCTTTTGCTTTTATGCAAACAAGCAATCCTCGCGGCCATGCTTGGTTGATAAATCCTCTGCTGCGCTGTGGGCTGTGGTAAGGATCGCAACGAAAGCAGCCGAGCATACCTAACAAATTATAGAATGCGTAATTCAAAGAAGAAGAGTTGAGGGTCCTGGGGTCCGAAACCCGGCAAAAACGCCCATTGCGAAACACTTGCAGCGCCCATCCTTACGCATTCCCCGGCGGCGCTGGCGCGAATCGTGACGTGACCAGCCCTCTCCCCTCCCCATCCCCCCCCGGTCGCGCCCGCGATCGCCAGGGGGCAAGAAAACGGCTCCCTGTCGTTGCCCCTGACCTCATCGGCAGTAAAACAACCCCTAACCCTTCGGGGGGACCGAAGGTAGGAGGGCCAACACACATCGGGGATCCGGGGTCTTTTCTGCAGATGTATCGATCCAAACCGCCCAGATCTATGATTATCCCCAGTGCAAAGACTGGGACCCAAGTGAGGCCACGTCTGCACTGCTGTTAGGGTCAGGGGTTCTTTCATCCTCGATGATGAACTGGTCCTCCTCCTCCTCCTCCTGATCCTGCATCTCCACCTCCTCCTCCTCCTCTTCCACCTCCTCCTCCTCCTCCGCCTCCTCCTCCTCCTCCTCCTCCTCCTCCTCCTCCTCACCCTCCGCCAAACATGCTCTTCCACCTCCTCCTCCTCCTCCTCCTCCTCCTCCTCCTCCTCCTCCTCCTCCTCCTGCCATCCCTGCCCAGTGGGCAGCCCTCCGCCCCCCCTCCCTGACCCCCAGCGGCTGGGCCCAGGCGCGCGTGCGCGTCCGTGCCCGCGCACAGCCGGGGGCCCTCCAGGAGCGAGAAGAAGTAGGCGGCGTACTCCTCGCCGTCCACGTGCACCTGGCCGCGGGCGGGCAGCGCTCCCAGAGGCCTCCCAGATGGGGTCCGAGCAGGGTCGCGCCGCATCGGCGATGCATCGGCGTCGGCGACGCATCGGCGACGTCGGCGTGAAGCACAATGGGATCCACATCGGGCCGCATCGCCGATGCATCGGCGATGCGGAGCGATCCTGGGGCCCCAGCTGCTCGGAGCCCACTTGGGAGGCGAAGAGCTCCCTGGGGGCTCCCTGACCCAGGACACTGCCATCATAGCCAGGGCTCTGTGAACATTCCACCTGGAGGCCCTGAGCCACCAGGCGCTGTTGGAGGCATGGAAATGGGCACCAACACCAGCACAGGGGGCTGCCTCCACCAGGGGAAACTGACCCTAGATTGGGATGCTGGTGGTAATCCTTCGACCACCCAGGAAACCCAAATACGACCACCACCACCAAGAACGTGATCATCTTGCCTGGATGGAGGCACACCGCCGACGTTGGTGCTGGTGTCAACCTCTAGGCCCCCAAGCGCTACCATCCTCTCACGCCAAAAACGTTCGCCCCGTTCCAGGCTCTGCGGCCATCACGGGGCGATCCAGCTCCAGAACGGCCGCAGAAAGCAGGGCCTGGGCCTCCGGCCGCGACTCTTCGCGCCGCTGCTGTGCTTGTCGCAGAGGTCGGATCTCAGGGGAGAGCGCGGGGTGGACAACGTGCCAGCCCGCGCCTGCAGCTTCCCAGACCCCACCGACGTCGTGGCGTGTTCACCGCGTCGACCCCCAAAGGTCCGGACCCCTTTTCCCGGGGACCGGCTTTTCCTCCTGAGTCGCTTTTTGGAGGACTGGGAATGGGCACCAACACCAACACCGGGGGTTGCCTCCACTGGAGGAAGATGATCCTAGATTTCGGCGTTGGTGGCAATATTTCGGTCACCTTGGAAGCCAGAATATTACCGCCATCGCCGAGATCGGGATCTTCTTCCCTCGGTGGATGTACACCGCCGATATTGGTGTTGGTGTCAATCTCTAGGCCTGCGAGTTTTTGAACGGTCCCAAAGCTCGGTGAGGGGGCCACCAGGCGCAGGAAATGGCGACAAGCCTCCCGCTGTGGTTTCTCCATGCCGCGGGGGAGTCGGAGGTGGGGGAAGTACTGGCCCGCGCCTGCAGCTTTCTGGGGCGCGCCCACGCCCTGGTCTGTCAAGGACCCCGTATTTTTTTTGGGGGGGGGCCGACTCTCTCGGGGGGGGCGAGCCGCCCCAGGGCATTTGGAACATCATCATGGTGCCGGGATGAACTCCCCGACTCCCCGACTGGCCGACAGGCCGACTCCCCGGCTGGCCGACTGGCCGACTGGCCGACTGGTCGACTGGTCGACTCCCCGACTGGCCGACTCCCCGACTGGCCGACTGGCCGACTCCCCGACTGGCCGACTCCCGGACTGGCCGACGACTTGCCGACTGGCCGACCACCCGACTGGCCGACTGGCCGACTGGCCGACTGGCAGACTGGCCGACCCCCCGACTGGCCGACTGGCCGACTGGCCGACTGGCCGACTGGCCGCCTGGCCGACTGGTCGACTGGCCGACTGGCTTCCCGAGCGGTCTGGCGAGAGAGCGCCCGCCACGGAGCTTGTGCTGTAAGGTTTCTCGGCGAGCGCGTCGCCCCTGGGGGGGGGATGCACCCATGGTCTTAGCATGTTGGGGTGACGCCGAGGGAAGAGGTCATCGTCAAGCACGCGCACGGGGGCGAAGACCAGAGCCAGCGTTGCGCCCCGCAGGAGCGGTGGCCTCCCGAGGACGCAGGGGGAGGGGCTTCTCAGGAGTCAGGCGGCCTGCGGCTTCTCGGAAGCCCTTCCGGCGTCTGGGCTGCCCAACCTTGAAGCACCATGACTTCTGTCCTGGACTCGGCGCGTGTACAGCACGCGTGCTGCTAGCTCTGCGTTCTGCGGGGCCTCCGAGGCACACGGCTGCGGAGGTGGGGAAGCGCAGCTGCAAACCCTTCTCTCCCGGCGTCTGAGCTTCAGCGGCCCTCTTGGAACCATCCAGGCGCTTCTGAGAAGGCCCCTGCCGTCTAAGAAGCGCCCCGCCTTCTAAGAGGCCCTGCACTCCTCGCGCAGCCCGCTCATGCGCGCTGCCAACTCTGGGGCGAGAAGCAGGACAATGAGAGCGAGAACGGGCTGCCGTAGTCCGGCCCGCTTCCGAAGCGTCTACTCGCGCCAGGTCGGCACTCCCAAGACGGCAAGCTCAAGAGCCTAGAGCCACGGGCTGGGTGCCTGCGAACCCAACAGGCTTTGTAAGGATCCCGCCGCCTCCCACTTGAGCTTCCGAAGGAACACCGACTCCAGGTCATACAGCGCGCCTGCGCGGTAACGCATTCCGATCACGTCGTTGATGCACGCCTCGAAGTCGGCGTTCCAGGGATGTATATCCTGACAGCCAGGGGTCGCAAAAGGGCAAGCACGGCGAGGCGAGGCGAAACGAGGCGAGGCGCCGGCGTGCGTCCCGACGGGGGGACGGCCCTGCAAGGGCGCGGCGTGCAGGCCGAGGCCCGGTCAGAGCTTAAGGACGGTGTTGTGGTAAATAACAAAGTTCTCGTCCAGTGTATGCCATTGTTGTTGGTAACAGACCCCCATTGAATGCAGAAAAGGATCTGGTCGGGAGCTGGTGCTCGGCGTGTCATAGCGGCGGTCCCAGCGGCACGCTATCCCTTCCGAGTGGATAGCTCCGCGGGGCGGGAGGGTGGGCGAAGGTCGGAGCCTTGACGTCTGGGGACTGGGACGTGGATAGCGTGACGCGCCGAACCGGCGGCGCGACACGCTAACAAAAAGTGACCGACGGCAGGCTAGTTGGCGAAGGGACAAAGAAGGGACAGCGAGAGGAAGGAAACGGTGGGCAGAACGGGACATGCAAGAGCACAACGACCCCCAGAGGACCCGAACTTCGACGTCACCTTTGCCACGCCACGTGTGTGAACGCTTGTTTGTGATGGCGTGTTCCTTCATAATTACCGTTGTCTTCACGCACGCACAACCCCTGTACACATGCATGGCAGTGTGATAGTTGTGTTGCACTGGGTCTATTGCGTACAGACTGGTGGCTGCTTCCGTACTCATGTCTGCTGCAGCTGTTGCATGGTCGCTGTTGCTCGGCGTTTTCCCTGTCAGCGCGCGGCGACGAGCCGCCCCTCTCTCGTGAGGGGCTGCGCGGAGACGGCCGACCCGCGCAAGGGCAGGTCGTCCCGCCGATCCGCGGCCTGCAGCACGGCGACGCCACAGACCACCAGGGCGCTCCCGCAGCCGAACAGCACCGCCTCCAGGGGGGTCAGCCCCTCCCACTCGTGCCTGAAGGCGGCGCCCTCGCAGATCCCGACGAAAAAGGGAGGAACGAAGAGCGGCACAAACATAGCCTCTGACGATCCGCGCGGACCTCTTGGCTCTGCGCCGGATCCCCTCCCTGGCGCGCGGAGCGCGCAAGGGGCGGCGCCTCTGTGGAGCCGCCGGGGGGGGCCGAGCGCCGATCCACAAAGTCCGCGCGGACCTCCGTGAGTCCATGCTTATGCCGTGCTCTGCTCTCCGAGATGGGCACCAGCTGGTCCGTCAGGGTCTGGAGAGCGCTTTTTTTCACTCGCGGCGGCAACGGGCGCCATGGGGAGGAGGGGGGGGGGGGGGGGGGAACGGGGCGGGGGACGGATAACGCAACGCCGCGCCCCCCGCCGTGACAGACCGTGGTGCGTGCTGGACGCTCTGGGACGCTCTGCGGCAGCGCTGGGGACGCGCTGGGCGGGGAGGAGCGTCACGCTCAGGGGGGGGGGAGAGCGGGGGGGGCGAGGGGGGCATAACGCGCGTTATGGCACGGGGGCATCTCCTCCGACGCCAGGAAAACAAACGCGCGCTCCTGGCGGACGGCCCCGACCCGCCGGAGGAGGGAGAACTGCAGCACGTAGACCACGCAGCTGCCCCCGAGGGCCAGGTACAGCAGGCTCAGCCACTCGCGGCGGCCCGCCACGTGCAGGAAGCGCAGGCAGCCTCCGCCCTGGGCGGCGCTCCCGGGCCTCTTCATTCGGGGAGCAGCCACGGGCGCGAGCACGAGCTCTCGCCGGAGGTCCGCCGCGCGGACTTCCCGGGTCCGCGCCAGAGGCCCCTGGCGGCGCCGGAGGAGCCGCCCCCGGCCTAAGTCGGGCGTGCCACTCTACAGGAGGAAGGTTCGAGACTAGTAAACAAAGAATCCGGGGACGATTTGTCGCGCCTTTTGTGAATGCTGTTAACTAATGTTCATGTTCTGGCTATTTCTTCTAACTTTCTTGCAGAATCCGCCTGTAGGAGGGCATGCCCGACCTAACACTTGGCGCGCTCCGCGCGCCAGGGAGGGGGGGCCAGCGCCGATACCAGAAATCAGCGTGGACCTCCGAAAGCTTGTGCTTGTGCCACTGTTCTGTCCCCCGATCTCTGCGCTCACGGCCCAGGGCCCGGCCAAGCAGCAGCCCAGGACAAAGTTCGGTGGGCCAGAAGTGGGGTCCTGAGGGATGGGGTCCTTGGGCGGCGCGCAAAAGGGGGTAGGGGGAGAGGGGAAGGCTTACGAGAAGCAGGGGTGCCTCCCCAAGACGCCTTCCCCCCTCCCCCTACCTCCCCCCTTTGCGCGCGGCCTAGCCCCAAGGATTGGCAGGGATCCAAGGGTGGGATTTACGATGCTTGAGGCACCTCGTCCCCAGGACCCCGTTCCTCAGGACCCCATCTCGGAGCCGCCGAGAAGTAGAGCGCACAGGCCACGGCGGCACCCGCCGCCGCCTGCACCAGCGCCTGCGCCAGGGGCGTGGCCGTGTGCCAGGCCCTGCGGTTCGCCCGCTCCGCCAGCACCGCCGCCAGCGCCTTGGACGCGACCCCGGCCAGCTGCAGCGCGACGCCCAGGCAGCTGCTGGCCGTGCCCTTCCTTTCGGGGGCTGCCAGAGGTGGGCGGCGCGCAGCAAGGGGGCAGGGGGAGGGGGGGAAAGGCTTCCTCAGAAGGAGGCTGCTTCTGAGAGGGCGCCGGCCTTACATGCGCGTATTCAGAGAAGGCCCGCGCCTTCTATACGAAGCAGGGGTGCTTCTGAGAAGCCTTCCGCCCTCCCCTATACACCCCTCTGCGCGTGGCCGAGGGTGCCCCCAGCTGTTCGCTCCATTTGGGAGCCCCGGGCTCCATGTGCCTCGCGACGGGTGCTCTGGAGGCCGCGGGGGCCTCCCTGGAAAATCCTGGGGGCGCCCAGAGGGGGCACTTCGAGCAGCACCCGAACCAATGCCGCCGCTCCCCCGACCTCCCCTGGGGCGCGCTCTGACCAGAACTTAGATAATCCAGGCGTGGCAGCGAGGGCTCTACAGTAGGAGGGCTCCAAGCCATACACCCACACCGATCCTGGCCAGGACCATCCTGGGCCCGAGGATCGGAGTGCACGCGCTCCTGGCTTCGGCAGGAAGGAATTCATGTACAACGATCCTGGGTCCAGGATCAGCCTGGCCAGGATCGGTGCAGATGTATAGTTGGTGCCATCCGACCCAGGACAAGCAGCGGTACCGATGTCGCTTCCTCCCTCGACTTCCTGTCGGTGGCCTGCCGGTGCAGCGCGACGAGGAGTACCCCCGTAAACCCGACGCCCAGCCCCGCGCGCCTCCCCCAGACCCCCGACGCCATGAGCCTTCCATAACGTCGACCCCACAGGACTCCACCCGTGCCCCAGGACCGGTAGACCATCCCCAGTCGCTTTCTGGCGGGCTGAGAAGACTGTACGAGGAGGAGGAGGAGGAGGAGGAGGAGGAGGAGGAGGAGG
>CAUYUJ010007969.1:192500-252676 GCA_963575745.1 Prorocentrum cordatum | reverse complement strand
ATTCACCCCTCCCCCATGCCCGGGAAAAGGGGGGGGGCGTCGCGGGCACTCGACCCATTGCAAAGCACATGTCCACAACGGCCGGGGGGCACAGCGAAAGAGCACCCACAGTTTGGCTAGATCGCCTCGAAGATGGCCCCGAGAGACGCGCCAAACCCCATCAAAGAGCCCCAAGACGGCCCACGACGGCCCAAGAGAGCCCCGCTGCGAGCCCAAGAGAACTCCAATGCGGGCCCAAGACGGACCAGAGAGCGCCCCGAAGGGCAAACCTTCTTTCAAACAACACTGCGATAAACAAATGTGCCTGACCTCCTGGCGCTTTCGCACCCGATCGGCCATCGAGGCCTCAGGGCGGTTCCAAGATGGCCCAACAGAAACCCGAGGCGGACCCAAGAGAGGCACGAGACGGCCCCCGCCTGGAAAACGCCGTTCGCGCGCCAGCGGGGCATTGGCGTCGTTCGCCCCGTCGACGTTTCGCGCCCGATCGGTTCCCGAAGCCCCAACTTGGCCCCAAGATGGCTCATGAGAGCCCCAAGGCGGATCCAACGGAGCCACGAGACGCCCCCAAGAGGGCCCCAATATACCACAACCCTTCAAACGGCAAAAAAAAAAAAAAAAAACATCGCGCCGTTTGGCTTTCTCGCCCTTTCGCTTCCGATCGGCCCGCCCCAAGACGGTTCCACGACGGCCCCAGGGGGCCCCGAAACGGGCCCAAGAAATGCACGGAACGGACGAAAGAGGGCCCCGACAGCCCAACACCCGTCAAACAACAAAAAGACAATCATTGTTTATGGTTCTCGCCCTCTCACGAGCTTCGCATCCCCCGACGGGGCTCCGCCGCGGACCCCAATGGCTGCGCTCGCGCGCCGCCAGTGCATTGCTTCCGCCCCAACCTTCACACGTTGCGCGGCCCCCAAGGAGTCCCACCGAAGGCCCTAATAATGCCATCGCGCAGGAACCACGTTGGAGGCTCCTTCGCGCGGAAATCAAGTGGGGGAGCCGTTGTGTCAGAACCCTGTCAGAAGCCCAGTTTACAGGACCCGTTGTGGCACTCCTCGCGTAGCAATCCTACTGGAGATCCGTCGCGTAGGAACCCCTACTGAAAAACCCTTCGTATAGGCTTCCAACTGGAAGCCCTTAGTCAAGAAATCCGGTTGGAAACGCATCGCGTAGGACTCGGAGTCCGAGTTGTCGCTGGTTCCATGCGAATCCGATTGGCGTCCCAGCTTCTAAAAATCAGATCGGACTCCTTTTGAAAGCCGCGTGTGTTAGAAAATCCGCCGACCCCTTGTGCGTCTCTAGGCGCGTGAGATAGGCCCCCCCCCCCTCTAGTCCCCCCTTGGGACCCCCAAACCGGCGATTCGACCCCCCCCTGATGGCTCCCCCCCCCGGGCCCGGCACGAGCGACTCACTGGGCTTTTTCGGGCCCAAGAGGGCCCCAAGACGGGCCCAGAAGGCCCCAAGTGGCCTCCAAGACGGGCCACGAGGTCCCCGAGACGCCAATCGGGCGCTCGGAACACCCAAGATGGCCTCAAGTCGGGCCCCGAGGCCTCCAAGACGGCCCCGGAGGTCCCACATAGGCCTCCCAAGAGGGCCCCGAGATGCTAAAACTGACGGTTATCCATGATGTTTTACGGTGTGTTTTGCCTTTTTCGCCTTTTCGGCTCCCCGACGCTCCAACACGGCCCCCGAGGCCCTGAATACCGCCCCGAAACGGTTCAAGAGGCCCCCAAGATGGCCCCAAGACGGCCCAAGATGGCCCCAAGACGGCCCTAGAGGCGCCGAAGACGCCCCAAGAGGGCCCCAAGACGGGCCCAAGAGGGGGTCAAGAGGGGGGAAAAAAACATCTAATTTCGAGGCTTCGGCCCCCAGGCGCCCCCAGGAAGCCCCAAAGCCCCCCCAAGAAGCCCCCAAGAAGCCCCCAAGAGGCCCCAAGAGGCCCAAAAGAGGCACCCAAGAGGCCCAAAATAGCTCCCAAAGGGCCTCCAAAGTGTGGGCGGTACCATTTGAGGCACACGGACGACGTACCTCGCGCGGTACTTGGTCAGTACCACTTGAGGTCTCCGAGTGGCCCACCACGAGATCCCAAATAATATTCCACTGGCCTCAGACTCACAACCCCGGCACGGCAGCGGGATTCGCGGGACGCGCCTCGGGCCATTCGAGAAATATCCCTCTCAGAATCCACGACAAGATCCTCGCTCGTCCTCGTCCTCCTCTTCCTCCTACCCCTTCTTTTCCTCCTCCTCCTCCCCCTCCTCCTTCTCCTCCCCCGTCGCCTCCGCCCCCTGCTTTGTTCCTCCCCACTGCCCAGCATTCGTGCGCTGCCCGACGCGCTGCAGCGCCTTCGTGGAAGTCCCCCAGAGGCCCCGAAACGGCCCCCCAGTGGCTTCAAAACTGCACTCCTCGAGCCCCCGAGAGGCGCGGCGCGAGATCCCTATACGCATACTTGAAGCCTCTAACTCATAACCCATGACCCAGCACCTTGTCTCCGCGCCCCCCTTCCCCCCCCTCCCTCGCCTCCTCCTTCCCCATGCACATGCCACAAGCCTCTACCCACATCCCATAACCCAGAGCCTGATGTCAGTGCCCCCCCCTCCTCTTCCTCCTCCGCCACCTCCCCGTCGCCCCCCTCCTCCTCTCCCTGCCCCGGTTCACCTCGTCCTCTTCGATGCTTCTCCCCCCCATTCTCCGCCTCACCCCCCATCCTTCTCTCCCCGTCCTCCTTTTTCTCCCCAGCACGCGCGCCCGATTGGGCATCATGTGCATCTCTTGCACTTCAGAGTGCCCTTCTCTGCGTCGCGCGGGACATTGTGCGGGTCGGGGAACGCCGACTTCGGTAGTCTCCTCCTTCATGCGCCGGTGCACTGATACCCTTGGTAACTGCGCGCGTTGAACCCGAGTTCCTCGCAGCCTCTGCACACCACTTTGGTTCCTTTCGCCTTTCTATGATGTTCCACCTGCGTCGGCTTCAAGTGTTTCGTGTCTGAGAACGCTCCTCTGCACGCCGCCCGCGTCAGTGCCTTCGCGTCCGCCTCGGCTTTCCGTGTGCGATTCGCTGCCTCCGCATTCCCCCGCCGTACCTCTTTCTCTCGTTCTTCCGCGCGTTTCCGACAGAGTCTTCCGCCCGCAGCATTGTGCTTCTTCTGAGCTTCGGACATCCCCGCCCCCTCTTGGAACTCCGACAGGCAGTCGCCGTTGGAACACCGCAATGTGACCACGCGTTTTTTATTATTCGACGCAAGCGTCGCCCTCTGACGTTCCCCCGCACATGTCCGACACAACCTCTGGCCCGCTGCGTTCTGCTTCTTCTGAGATTCCGACATCTCCGCCTTGTCGTCTCATACAGCGACAGGCACTTATCATTCGAAGACCGCGCTGTTCCAACACTCTCGTTCCACTTCGCGCTGCCAGTGCGCGAGTTATGTTTCGCCTTGACATCCCTGCACTTTGCGCAGTACATTGTCCTAATCCTTTTCGTCTCCCCGTTTTCGGGCGCCGCGTCCGCGTTCCGACCGCTACCTTGCCGTGCCGCGTCGTCACCCTCTGCTCTCATTGCCCACCCTCTGCACGTTGTGCACCATTTTGCGCCTGCGTTTTTCATCTCCTCCGTGCATTCTTTGCAGAACGCCGGTCTGTCCTTCCTCTGGAACTCGTACTTCGTGAACGCCTCTACCAACAACCTCCGCCGGCAGCGCTCGCACTGGCCTCGTGGCATTAGTTCCGCCTCCCATTCATCCCAATCGAAGCTCTCCCCTCGTAGCACCTGCAGCAGTTTTTTCGCGCCCTCCATCTCACCTGCGTTGCGCGGTCTCCTGTCAAAAGCCGGAAAATCAGAAGGCCCTGTCGCCTGCGCACGCGCGTGATGGCAACGTAACTGGACGTCCAACTCACGCCGCGCCCTCTTTCAAGGTCAGCTATCACTGCGGCCATGGTCCGGCCCTGCGCAGAGCGCGCCGTCACTGCCAAAGACGGGGTTATCATAAACTGCGTGCGCTTCACACTCAACACTGGATGTTTCCGATGCCCGTCCAAGAACCATCGCCGCCCTTTCGATGGGAAGATCGGATACAGCCCTGGCTCCCACCCTGGCAGGTGCCACTCCTTCGTATGGAAGTTCAACACTATCACTCTCGGTAGATGCAACAACACTTCCTCGTCTTCATCCCCAGTGACCTCGTCCTCGCGCAACACCCATCCATGGATAGTCGCTGCGCGCCCCCGCAGGAGCTTCTTCTTTGATCGATCCAAGTGATCTCCCAAAGCCACGGGCATCCCTTTGGCCAGTGGCAGCCGCCCGGGCAAGCTTGCACACTCCTTCTCGTGGTACCCCAACCAACGTACCTTATCTTCCACCGTGCACGGCCGCCTCTGTCCCCCCCCCATGGCAAGGGCGGTCCCTGGCTGCGACCCAGAGCAACTGTTCTCCTCGCTCTTTGGCCCACTGCACAGCTCTCTGCTTCCCGACGTGGCAACGAATGTCCTGGTTCGCATAAATGGCGACAGCTTCTACAAATTTCTCCTCCCGAAACCGCGCGTCTTCTGCCGACGTCGCGACGAGCTTCCTCTTGTCCCGCTCACTTTTGTAAGCCTCGCACTCTAACTCGTTGCGCATCGCAATTGCATCTCTGTCTTCGACACAACGCGCGTTCCCGCACGCCGGTGCCCCGTTCACCCACGACCCCGGAACATCCGTCGGTCTGCCACGCAAGAAATTGCGCGTGCGTTCAGACAACTTTCTTCGGCGAAACTCGCCCTGCACTCCAAGAAACCAGTCGTCCTGGTCTTCCACGCGCTTGCACTCCGTCAACTCCGTCATTCCTTGCACTGCACCATCGCCACCCGCTTCCCAAAAGATATACTGTCCGTGGTCCTCTGTGGCACCCGGCGCGTATTTCCTCGCTTTTTTTCAAATACGACGTGGGAAGCGCATTAATGGCTGTCCCAGATGGCGGCTGCAATTGATAGAAATCCCCGCAGAACAACACATTCACGCCCCCGAAGGGCCTGGTGACGCCGTCTTCACCTACCTTCGTGTCGCTTGCAGCTGACATGCACGACCGCAAGTGTGAGTCTAGCTCTGCAATGAAGTTCGCGCTGACCATGCTCACCTCGTCCACAATCAGCCACTTCCACTGTGACATGCGCTGCGCTGCTTGCTCTTTCTTCGTTTTCTTCTTTGTCTCTGCGTTGGCATCGCCCGCCGCGTCCTTCTCTTTAATGTTGTTCACACCGAGCCCAAATGCAGTGTGAATGGTATTCCCGTCGAGAGCTGACGCGTTTGTAGCCTGCAACGCTGCCACCTGGAAATCTACGCCGTGCGTCCACCCCAGCTCTTTTTCGAACAGCTCCTTCCGGATCTTGCCTATGACGAAACTCTTCCCAGTCCCCGGGCCACCATGCAACGTCCACGCGAAGGGCTGCATATCAGAACCGCTCTGGCCTGTTTTCTTGCCGCTCGCGGACCTCCCGAATTCTTGCGCCAACACGCGATCTGCCACCTTCTCAACGACGCCACGCTGTCCCGCGTTCAACCCGTTCTCCGCAAGCCCCCCCCTCCATCTCCGCACACTTGACGCTGTTGCTTTCTTGGCCGCCACCACCCCTGGGGCACCTTCCTCCCCACCCGCGCCGCTGCCTTCTTCGGCCCTCGACGCCGCGGCCACCGCTTGCGCTTTCTGCACCTCCGCGTCATCCCACCTCAACACACCGCCCCCTCCGCGCTTTTTGCGCTTTCCGTTCATCCGACCAGTGCTCACGCCCCGCACGGCGTCGCCCCTGGCCATGGCCTCCCGGCCCCTCTCCTTTTCGCACTCCGCATCTACATTTGTCCGCCTGTCCTCTTTCTCCATGGACGCACCTCCCACATGCGTCTTCCGCCTTGTCGCCGCGTCGACAATTCTCGGATCCAGTTCTTCATCGCTGTACAGCTCGTCCTCGTGTTTGACCAGGCATTCGTCCGTGACTGGTCGCAGATCCACCGCGCCCATGTAGTTCTGCACGTACCTCTTTGTTTCCTCACATGGCATGCCTTTCTTTAACCACTCCAATGACGCCTCCGCCCACGACCCCTGCGCTCCGCGGAAGTCCCGCAGGTGCGGCACTCCACATGCGACGTCGTCACGCAGCGTGAACGCCCGAAAATATACCATCAACAAAAGCCCGTTCCTATCCTCCTGCCCCGCTCCGCGCTTCGGCTGCGGCGCTCCATGAAAACTGGGGTCCCTCGGGCGCTCGTTCCGCACCAGCACCCGCGTGTGCCTCAGAGTTTCCAACTCCGGAACATCCGGGAATGGTACCCACGAAGAACTCCCCCATCCCTCCTTGATCACATAATCCACTCCGGCTTTCAATTGGGGCCCAGCCTGCGCACCGCCTTCGTCAGTATCCGCTCTCTGCTGGTCTGCTTCGCGGACCTTCAGCATCCCGGACAGCGTCAGCTCCGCCTGGTACTCATTGCTGGCCGCGGCTGCCAGGTCTGCTCCGCTGCGGGGAAACGCTGCCAACTCGATGCGCCAATATCGCAAGAACTCATACAACGATAGGTGTGCCAAGTCGGGCGCGCCAGGAGCGTCAAGCGGGCGCATGCCATACAAGTACACTGGACTCTTAGACACAATTCGAACCTTTTTCGACCCTTCTCGTTTGTCCGCTTCCAGAATCCCCGACGCTGCCACGGTAACGCCGCCCCCGTCAGCACAGAGCCGCTCCGCCATGCGCACGGCTTCTGCTCCCGGGATCATTGCAGTCTTCGAAGTCTTGATACTCTCGGCACCAGTCACGTCTCTGGGGTCTCGATACGCTCGCAGATTTGCACTTTCCTGCGCTGACCGCACCACGCCTCTCCCGTGCATGTCACTCAGGAACCTCTTCATGTGCCTGTTCGCCCGGTACGCCGCGGCCCTGTCTTTCGTCTGCTCCGCCAGCGCGTGGTGGCCCTTTTTAATCTCCCCCACCTCGTTGAACGACGGGGCACACCGCTTGCACTGATAGTCCGCCGCATGCCCCGCTGCTGCATTCTGCGCTCTTTGCGCTGCCAGAACCACGTCGACGGGTCGATCCGCCTCCCAGCACCGCTCTTCGCACAAACACACACCTATCGTGCGTCGCTTCCGTCACTGGGAACCTGTACGGAATCTGCAAATCGCTGTTAAAATTCAATCATACCGCGCCGCTGAGCATCGCTGGTAACGTGCCGTTCAGGTTCTCTTCGTTCATGGGCCCGTGCAGGCACCCTGTCATGTTCCTCCCCCCTGCTCGCGTCATGTCACGCTTTCTCAAAAACCCTTCGCACAACACCACTGCGCGATCTATGAGCCACGACGTGCGCGGGAAAAAGCTTTTGCACTGCGTCATGTCGTCTTTCCTCTGACAATGTGCCAACGGTACCACGCGCTGCAAGCGCTTGCTCCACTGGTGCACGTGGTTCTGTCGAAACTCCTGCCCTTTTTGCACCCAGACGCCGAGGTACTCTTGCAGCCAGGTTCGCCCTTCCTCGTTGCCCTTGTCTCCGTCTCCTGTTCTCCCATTGCCGCTCGTTGATTCCCTACCGCCGCCTTCCGTCTCTGCAAACCCATTCGTCTGGCCGCTGTGTAAGTACTCCGGCGCTGCGACCAGCTCTGTGGTCTCGCGGCACGTGGGCCATGCCTTCTCCACCTCCGTTTTCCTACCCCTCCAGCCTTCTACGTCGGAGTACTCTTGACGACTCGCGTTTCGCTTGTACCTCTTGTACTCTTCTACCAGCCCCTTCAGAAAATCTGTCGGCAGCTGTAGCAGTTCGTGCAAGGGGGCATGCTGGTGCAAACACTGAACGAAGACTTGCACGTGCAGATGCAGACTTCCAGCCGACTTCTGAGCTTCAATGCTGCCGTACACCCCGTCCACACGACCCAAGCACCCGCCCACCGCAGTCGCGTTGCTGCCAAGCAAGTCTGCGCACTCGCAGTCCGGGCACTTCGGACAATACCGCATGCCCAAAATGTATTCGAATACAAGGCCCACGATGACCCGAAACCCGTCAACGCCCGCCAGCGGGTCCCGAGCCAGCACAGCTCTTCTCTCATCCGACGCGGGAACGGCATCTGCCAACATCTCCAAAGGCACTGCCATGTCCACGTCGTCGTCACCCTCTGCCCCTTCTACTTCCGATCCGTTCTCGCTCCCCTGCTCGCTCCTATCTCTTGTCACGGCATCTTCAGAGATATCATCCTTGTGCGCCAGCGACGGCTCCCACAACCCACCATGCGTTGGGCCGTGACGCGCACGCGCATCACGACGATTCACGGGGTCCTTCTTTCGCGACCGTGACAGCCGCACCATTACCAGGTTGTGTCTCTCGTCTGGGGACATGGTTAAAAAAACGGCACCCCATGGGCGATTCGAGCAGCATGGGTGTCGTACCTCATGAGCGTCCGCACCTCGTTCGCCCCTTCAATCTTGCGAGCAACCGCGCTGGCTCCCGCAGCCAATCGCTTCGCTATCGGATCGAGCGACTGCACATATTTTAGCTTCGAGAAATCTCCGCGAACGCTTGCGGGCTTGCCGGTTGGCGGATCTGTGTACGTACCATGCAAAGCTTCTACGATGCTCACGGCTGCCTTCTCGAGTTCTCCTTGCGAATACTGGCATTCCGTCTCTCCGTCCTTTCTATAGTCTGCCAAGCGGACTGACCGGGCTATATTCACGGAGCTTTGAAACAAGATCGACGACAGCGCAAAACCAAACCGCCACTCACGCCGGAACTGAGACTCCACCCGACGCGTCATGATGCGCGCCCACAGCGCCAACTCCACGCGGGGCGCCGCGGGCCCACGTCTTTGTCGTGCATTTTTCTGCCACTCAGGCATGTCTGGCATCCCCACCCCGTATTTGAAACATGAAGGAAATGCCACACCGAAAAACCATGGCACAAATTGATCCATCATCGCACGGCCTGGATACACCACGTACCGAATCCGAGACGTGTCCGTTTTCATCATCTCCCAAAGCCGAAACTGCAGTGTCTTCGTATCCACGTCGGCCGCCTTGTTTCCCAATCTGCATGTCCTTGCCAGAGCGCGCTCGTCTCTCTCTCCACCGCACGGGCACTCCGGCCTGTCACACCTGCCGGTCCACGTACTTACCAGACGCAGTGCGACGCATGTGGCTTCCATCGCCAATGCACCTACCTGTGCGACACTGTTTGCGCCTAGCTCTCGAATTCCGTGCCCTGCGGTCGTCGACCTGCCAGACACATGCTCCAAGCACCCTGCCTCAATTTGTTCGTGTCCACTTCGTCCACCGACGACTTCTCCATCATGACGGCATTCGGCGTGCGCAAGTTCATGTCGCGCGCAGCCGCTCCCACAGAGTCTCGCGCTCCATCACAGGGCGTCGCATTCTTCTGCACCATGAGCTTGTCCAACGTGGTGTCATGCGGCAGCAGCCGGACAATCTCGGGCGGCACGCCGTTCTTCGGCAATTGCGCAGCCTTTCTCTCCATCGCCTCCACGTCGACGTTCACGAAGGCCCAGTGCCCGCGATGCTGCATCATCTTGATGTGGCGCTTCACAACTTCGCGCCTCACGTTCGCTTGATGAATGAAACGCGGCAGGTTGTCCTTGCTCGTGGCGTCGTTGATTTTCAGAAGGATCTGCACCAACGACCCCAACCGATCACCCACGATCGGCACCGCCGAATCGCTTCCCTGGCGCCCTTCCTTCTCGAGCTGACGGAGCTCTCGCAGTATTCCCTGCCACGGTAACATGAAACTCGTGGCATTCCCTCGCGCTGCCAAACGCCCGTTGTGGAACCCTGCGGCGCTGTCAAACAAGTTCCCCCTGCCCTTACTGTTTTCCTGGTCGCTCTGGAACTTCACCTCCAATGAAAAGCAGATCATCGACGTAATGCAAGGGCTGCAGCAAATCAGTTCCATCACTGTCATCCCTTGTGTGTACATGCGATCTGGCGCATAGAACGCCATCAAGTCATTCGCAAGACTCCGGCGCGGGACTGCTGGGATCGCACTGGGTCGCCACCGATATGGCCTGTCCACCTCTACCTTGCATTCCTGACAAAGAGGCACTCTGCATTCCGGACATGCCGTTCTCTCTCTCTTCTCCTGGCATCCCCTGCGGCACTCTTGATCTCCTGGGCAACGCAATATTTGCACTTCACCGCGGGACGTCGGCACTGTCACGAGCCAATCGGTGAAGTCTTCATTATACCGCGCATTTTCCAAGTCCAACGCTTCGTTTCCTGGCTCATACCGGTAGTCTCGTAAGTACGCGTCGATGCTGAAACGCTGTTGCACCTCCTGCATGGCCCAATCGCCAAAATGACTCACTACACTCGGGTCCGCCTCGGATGCCTTGAACGGGGTTTCCTGGGAAATCTGGCTCCCTCGCCGGCGTTCCACCCATGGGAACGTGCACGCGCATAAAAAAAAAAAAAAAAAAAAAAAAAAAAAAATCGGAGACGCTATGCTTTTCTGCTTCGTTGCTTACGCGTACCTGGCCAAACCCCTCCTGTGCAGAGAATAAGCCGACAGCGGCGCACCACCCCGAACGGCATGTGCCACGATCGCGTGGTACGCCGCTGCGACACGGAGATCCTCATCCTCGTCATCAGGATGAATCAATTCAGCAATTGGCATTACGACCGCACCGTGCACTTTGCGGACGTGTTCGTACAACTCGTCTTCGTCCTCCGACTGCCAAGTACACCCCACAAACGCACAGTGAACGGCTGGCACCTCGACAGCCATATCTTCGGCCAGCGCTCGTGACCACGGTTGGGCGGGATCGTCTGGATCCGCAGGCACCGTCGGGTGTCGCCGAACGCTTGTCGCGGCAGCTGCCACGAGGAGTTCTCGTGTCCGCCGAGGGTCTGTCGAGGGCGCGTCTACGCCAACACTATAGAATGCCTTCTGCATGGCGTCTGCAGCGGGGGTGACATCATCGCCGCCCTCGACGCCCCCTGAAAGGTCTTCCCTTTGCCGTGCTGCTTCGTCTCCGACGCTCTGCGCGTTTGCCTTGCCGTCCCCTTGCTTCGCAGCTGTTTCCTCATCGCCACCGATTGCCGATCCAGTCGCTGTTCTCGCACATTCGCCAGCGCACCCAGCCCCATCTCTGCAGCCCCCGCCATTCCACGATGCAACCGAAGCCTTCTTCGCATTGCCGCTGGCTCCCATGTTTGCTCCGGCCCGCCGCCGCTTGCGCGCCTCGGCGCCCTTTGCCCCACGCTCCTTACCGGGTGGTGGCGGCGCCGGCGCGCCCGAGACCGCGCCCTGCGTGCCGCGCCTCGCCGCGCCCGCCTGTCCGACGCTGTCGCGCCTTGCCTCAGCGCGCGGGGCGCCCATTCCTCTATCTCCGCTGGAACCTGCGTGTTCGGGAATCCCTGTCCCGCCCGCCAGTCTCCCGCCCCCCATGCCTTCCGCGCCGACCCCTGGTCTGTTCGCGCCGATCGCGCCTGCCGTTCCCTGCGCCGACGCGCCCGACTGTCCGCCCAGAGTTTGGACGCGTTCGTAGACGAGCATGTGCACTTTCATATTCTCATCCGCTTGCCAGAGCGCTGTGTCCTCCGGATGTTCCACGACACTCGCCTCTTCGTCATCTCGCAGCAACCACTGCTCCTGGCCATCCACAGAGCTCGCGCACACGGATACATAATGCCCCTTTCGCGACGTTTCCCCGCGATGAAACACGCAAATCCGCAGTGCGTAGATGGCTCCTCCAACGCGCACCTGCCGACATGGCCTCACATGGTGCGAGTGGAGAATCTCCCTCCCTGCACGCGCGCCCCAAGTCCATCTTTTCAATTGCACCCGCAATACTCCTGGCGCCCTCGTCATCCGCATCCTCTTTTCCGCGGAAGCATGGCCGCACGCTCGTGGACACTCCCACATATAATCTCCATCTATCTCCGACGCTCGATAAGCCTCATCTATCGCGTCCTGCGCAGTGGTGATCCGGGCGCCCTCGCAGGTCAGCACTGGCACCTCCACGCAAGTCCGCGGTCGCAGCTCCTTCACGCCAATCTCTCCCTCACAGAGCGCGCCCCCGCAATGAATCGATTCTGTGTTTGCGTACCAGAAAGGCACGGCCACCACCTTCGCTCGGTCGGGGTCCACCAGCTCCATCAGAAACTCATGCGCATCTTCCTGTGCTCGGCGATAGAACACCTTTGCGACCGCCGTGGCAAGAACGGGCCGGCTCCGCAAGTCGCCTGTCAAATCGCTCAGGGCGGCCCCGAACAGAGCGTCAAAATCTGGCTCCTCCGGGCGACTCTGCCCACCGCCCCGCCCCCGCTTGTGAAAACGCCACCAGTCCCAGCACCTCGCAGGCGCCGACGGGGCTGACCGAACCGCATCCCGCGCGATGCGCGGCGCCAGCACCGCGTGTAATGCCGCGTTGATCCAGCAGTAGTTCTCCGAATTTTGCAACCGTTTCAGCGGGGGCGTCGCTATCGGTTCACCGTGGCGCCCAGTTTCCGAGGCTTCCGCCACGGCCGGCGGAAAGAGCGGCCACGCGCGTACCAACTTCTCCCAAGAACCGCAACCATTGAGTCCGCACTCCAACGTTACGCCATGCAGCGTCGTCTGCGTCAACGCCACGCACCCTTCCAACGTTTCACAGTGGACATCGTCTCTCCAATTGCGAAGGCCATTCCGCGCAGCGCGGGGCCCCAACTTGGCACACAGGCGCAGAATTGCGAGCGCGGGACTCTCATCCACGCTGGAGGAACCAACAGCAACATCACCACCACGGCCGACAACCGCACCAAAATGAACACCGTCGAACAACTGGACAGACGGACACGCGGAAGACCTCCCAGACAGACAGACGGGATGACGCTCGGAGACACAGATCAGCAAACGGGCAAGCACACTCACAGTTACAAATCTGCGGTCGTGGCACCCTTCTATACGCAGATGACAAGCCATATCGCAAGGAAGAACGAGACTACATGGAGAGCACATGTTCAAAATTCGCGATGGTGGCGCCTCTCCAGAGAGGCACGACGATCGACGACGGCGGCAATTCCCTGTGCACCTGAGACACACTTTAAACCATGGCCATGAGGACGCCCCTTCTGACTCATGCGAAAAGTCTGAACCCCCTCTCTCAGTGAACCGACAAAGAGGCCACATGCTCCAAAATGGCCAGGGCCGCACTCTGCCAGAAAACTGCGGGAAACACGATTGCCAACACTGCACATTCAGGAACGTATGGACGTCATTAAGAGTCACGAATGGTGCCACCATGGTCCGTTCGACAGAGTACACGGCGCAAACATTCCAGCCTCTGTTCCAAAGCTCGTGGGCCACGTGACGTTCCTTGCTCGCTGCAGAATCCATTCCCCCGCACGCTTGCTGCGCGCACGCATCGCCCATCGACACCGATGTAACCACGATGCAACAACAGCGCGCGTCGCGCGAGTGAGCCGTGCCTTCCCCTGTCCGACTGCCCCGGGGATCCTCTACGCGTTCCACTGCGACTCCGCCGCCGCGCGCGCGCGCGCGCGGGGCGGGGAATTTGCACCCCTTGGGTAAGTCAACTGCGCCCGCGTCCACGCGACTGTTCACCAGTGAGACATTCAGCCCCCGCTGCCGCTCATCAGCCGTTCTGGAAAACCTTCGATGGCGACGCCCTCCTGCACGCGCGGGCCCAGAGGCGGGGGATCTGCAACCCGCGGGTTAATCCACTCCGCCACAGCGACCGTGACTAGCAGCATTTCCACGGCGGCGACCGCGAGCACCGACACCTGTTTGACGATGGGCAGCTCCAACGTCAAAGCGAACACGATCGCACAAACAAGCGCGGCCAACACCAATACTATGGTAGCAGCGGGCAACGCGCCCTCCACAACGGTCAATGGCAGCAACCCAGACCTGCTCGAGACGACCGCAGACATCACCGCCATACCGAATGCGGACGACTGCGCCACCATGTCGCCTGCAAACAACAGCGTCGCCACCACGACCGCGAGCGGCCACAATGCCACATATGCGGCCACAACCGCGCCTACTACGAACACCACCACGCCGACCAGCACACCGACGTTCATAACTGCGACCAACAGCGCCATCACGACACCTCTTGCGGCCTGCGCCGCCGCCGCAGTGGAAGACAATAGCAAGCCCACAGCGAGCGGCACGAGCGCGACAAACTGTAGCACCACAAGGGCGGCAGCCAACAGCAACGCGACGGTTGCAATTCGGACTAGCGCGACTTCGGACGGACGCCTCACCACCACGACAATCACAAATTGCGACTACCGCAAACGATGGCACAACGTCGACAGCAAGCGGCCCCACCACCGCCAGAACAACGGCCAACAGCACCACCACATCAAGCAACACGAATGCGATAAGCACTCCCACGGCGACGACGACCGTCGAAACACGGCGTGCGATTCAGGATCCATTGATACAGGCACACCTTAGCAGACAAGAGCACCTGCCAGTGACAACGACAAGGCGTTCTGAACGGGAAACCGTCGCCAGGGCACCGGCACCCACCACCACAACAGCATCCCGAGATAGAGCCTGAAGGAACACCGCGCCTGGGATCACCACCACCATCACAACAGCACGAGACAACAACGCCATCGCCGCACCCGCGCCGGCGACCAGCAGCGCCACCCTGAAGGCCGGCAAAGAACCCGCGGCCACGAATGCGACACACGGCAACCGAATTCGAACGAGCACCCCGTGTGCGACTGGCGGCGCCCCCGCCAAGGCGACCGCGAACGCTATCTCCACCACAACGATGGCAGGCGCACGCGGCACCAATGAGACCGCTTCGATTGTGACCATAAGCGCCGCCCGCACGACGGCGCGACCCCGCTGCCCCACCACCACGCCAGCGGCAGCCAACGACTCCGCGCCAAGAATCGCCGGCACGAGCACTACACCCAACACCCGAAAGACATCCCGCAACGCCACCACGACAAAGGCAAACAGCAACGCCATTCACATGACGGCTCACAGCGGCAGCACCACAAACGCCACGACCACCGTCACCGGGCGCTCCACCACGACGGCGGAGACTCCCGGTAACACCATCGCCGCAACAACGCCCAGAAGCACCAACTGACAACCAACTTCGAATAAATAACCCCTCTCGGGGGCGCCCCGGAGGGCGCGGGTTATACCCGCTAAGTGCCAATCGGCACCTCGACTTTACGGCAAGTCGGCAGCCCGCGACTTTACGGGAAGTCGGCACCCCACGACTGATGCGGACAGTCGGCACCCCACGACTTCCACGGTAAGTCGGCAACCGTTCCGCCACGGCTTCCACCGGCGTTCGCGCCCTCGGTCCAGGGCAAGGCCCCGACAGAAGCAGTGAGCAGCCACTGGTGGCTTGAGAGCGCGCGGTCGGGAAGTGCACTGTTCCCCACTCCTCCTCCATCTCCTCCGCATGATGTCCAACGTTACGTAACCTCAGCGTGCCCACCCGCGCCCTCGAAACCTGCCGCTAGACACCGTATCCCACCCAACTCTTGGAGCCAAGTCCAACCACGGCGACGAAGCCCCCCCACCGGCGCCAACTGGATAGCTCCGACACACTGGGGGGGCCCAGGTCTGGCGCGACATCTCCAGGAAGAGAATCCGAGCCGACTCATGGATGAACACCAGTCCTACCAATTCGCCGGCCGACGGGCCAGATGCGTGCTAAGATCTCCGGTAACTGCTTCACAATATTTCTACTTCGCGCGCGCGGAGCGGCCCCTGGGGATCCCCTGAGGGAAAATACCCCGGGCGACCCCCGGCAGACTCGGATCAGAGATGGTTTTCCTCCTGGGAGCCGCCCTCGAGGCCCCCCAGAGAGCCCCAAGAAGGACCAAGAAGCCCCCAAGAGGCCCCCACGATGGTACACGAGGGGTCCGAGATGCCACAGGATCGCTCCAAGACGCCCAAGATGGCCCCCAGACGGCCGAAGAGGTCCCCAAGAGCACTCCCAAGAGGGCCCCAAAAAAGCAAAAGTCACTGCTTTCCCTTAAGTTTTGGACAGATTTGGGTGTTTCCACCTTTTCGGCTTCCCGACGCCCCAAGACGGCCCAAGAGGCCCCCAAGACCGCCCCAAGAGGGCCCAAGAGGCACCCAAAAAGGCTCTAAGACGACCCAAGAGGCCTCCAAGACGGCCCAAGAAGGCCCCAAGAACGCCCCAAGGGGGGCCCCAGGGGGGGGAACACGAAACAACATTGCGAACCCTCAGCCCTCAGAAGCCCCCAGGAGGTACCAAGAGGCTCGTCAGAGGCCCCACGAGGCCCCCCAGAAGCCCTCAGGAGGCCCCCCAGAGGCCCCCAAGCGGCCCCGGGAGGTCACCCAAATGCCCCCCCGAGCACGCAAGCAAGCGCCAGCGATGCTACAATATGGGCCGGCGGAATGAGCGAATCGATTGAATAACATGCAGAACTTCTGCTCCCGGGCCGTCTTTTTCAGAGCTGCTGCAGAAGCTACCCACCCGTTGACGCGCCTTTTGAGGTACTATGTGGGCTGTTTCCTGACGCCCTGGCACTATCACGCTCCTCTCTGGAGGGCCAGGGCAGGGGGCGGAGGGGGGGGCAGGGCTGGGGGGATGCGGGAAGGGAGGGCAGGACAGGGCACCGGGATACAAAGGAGGGGGGAGGGAGGGAGGGAGGGGGATCAAGGAAAAGGCGGGGAGAGAAGGGGGGTCGAAAGAGGGGGCTGTCGCTATCTTCCGCTGAGGCGCGCTCGATGGAGACAAACATGATAACGAAAAGCCAGGCCGCGCACGCTAGGCTCGACGTCCCCACCGCCTCCTCGTCTCTGCCACTCCAGGCCAGGGGGGCACGGAGGAATGACGCAGCAGAGGGGGGAGGGGAGGGACGACGACGACAACGGGCGACGACGACGACGACGACGACGACGACGAGGAACGACGACGAAAGACGCTGACGAACGACAGGCCGGCGCCCCTTTCTCGGACGCAGCCGCGGCGACCCACCTGAAAGCGGGGCGCTAGACGTTGCGTGGAACTGATCCGACGCAGAGTGCCAGCAGCTCTTAACTCTGGGAAAGCTGTGCTTGGCTCTGCGGCGGGCCGAGGGGGGTAATGAAACAGGGCAAGCCTTCTCGGAATGCGGCGGGGCTTCTCAGAAGGCCTCCACCCTTCTGAAGCGCCCTCGGCGGCTTCGGAGAAAGCTCAGAAAGCTTCTCAGAAGGCCGGGGGCCTTCAAGGTCTTCTGAGAAAGCCCGCCCCCTCTGCCCCCCCCCCTGTCGCTGCTCATCCCCCGCCCCCCCCCCCCCCTCGTCATCACCGCTGCCAACAAGGCATGCGGCGGAGCCCCTGCTGCTGCGACTCACCCCCGCCCCTGCCGATGACGAGAGACAGAAAGCAAAGGGGGGGAACGGAGAGGATGCGAGGGCGAACGAAGCGCCGCAGGGCTCCGACCGCAAGGACGGCCACTCTTGTAGAACACAGCGCATCTAGACGGGAGCCCCTGGAGAGTAAAAAAACTCGGCCCTTGTCGCATCGGCAGCTATCGCTGGACACGTTCTCCCCCGCGAACTTTCACCGCCTTGCGCCGGGGGTCCTCTGAGTCGCTGCCTATGTACATAGCAAGCCCCGGTGAGCAATTGCTGCATTCCCTGAACTCCTCTTATCCTGTTGCCTCCCCTCCCCGCGCGGATGCTGACTTTGCCCTATCGTCCTACTCGCTCAAAAACAGCTTAGACGGATCCTGTGAGCTCTACGCTGAGCAGCATACAGCTAGCCGCCTATAACAAAAGCCTGCCTATCTCACAGGCAGGCCTCAGTAACGAAGCCAGATTCTCTTTCGACGTCCATTCTCGCATCGGCGACTGCTGCGAAGATTCTCTGAACAGCGCGTTTTCCGCCACGTCGCGGCTGGACCCATCCAGACTGGCGCCGGCCGACGAAATTCCCGCTGCCACCCTCCCGCACCCTTCCCCATTGTTATGCGCGCCTCCTGCTCCGCTGTACCTCAGTCCTGGTCCTTGTCCTCCTCCGCGCTTTCGGCGGCCTCGTCGACTTTCCCCTTCTTGTTCGGAGAGCCGTCATCGTCATCATCTTCATTGTCCTTGGTCTTCTCCCCTGAGCCGCCATCGGCCTCCGCCGCCGCCAGGCCGTCCGCGCCCGCTGTCTCCGCGGGACTCGACCGCGTGGCCTCCTCTGGCGCGCCCGCTGCCGGCCCCGCCGCGTCGTTCGCCTTTGCCTGACCTGGCGCGCCCGCTCCCGGCCCCGCCGCGTCTTTCACGCCCTGCTCCTTGCGCTTCTCGAGGTCCTGCGGGGGCCATCGCTGGAACCTCTCCGCATGCAGACTTTCCACGACCACTTGGTAGCTGAGGGCCTACGTTCACACCCCCGCTCATCAGCCCTTCGCTTCTACGTTTAATATTTTCGGCCCGGTGCCCTCGAAAGCGCACGCGCCCCCCCCCCCCGACATATGCCCCCAGGGGCGCAATGTCTCAGCGCTCAACGCAAAACTGGGTCTGGGGCGTTCCGAAAGAAAAATGACCCAGGCAACGTTACAGAAACGACGGCAGAGTCCTGCAACAGACCGCCCACCTGCACGGCGAGCTCCGCCAGCTCCGCGGGATCACGAGTCGACCCCATCCGTTGCTGCGCCGCCGCATGCTGCCGCTCAATTGTCGCTGCCGCAGGGTCAGCTCCCAGCGCTGAGTCTGCAGGCTGGGGCGCTGCAAGGCCACCACTTGCCCCGCAGGCGGCTGCTGGCTCCGTCGCAGGCGGCGCGCCTGGGCGAGGGGGGCCACCCTGCCCGCCTGGGCTCTGCGCCGCTGCGCGCACCTGCGACGCGGGCGGGGCAGGGCTTGGGAGCGGAGCGTCGCTGGGCAACACGCGGATGCGGGCCGTTCTTGGCCACGCCTGGATACCACCGCCCCATGACTTCCCGTCCAGGACCATGATGCGGGATCCTTTTTTGCACCCGGGCCTCTGGAATGCCCCTGCCATTTCGTCCCAGAAGCGAACCCGGATGCCCTGTGACGCCCCGTTCTGAGACGGGACGTCCACCATGATGTCCAGGGAGGTCCGATTCTCAGTGATGGGCTCGCCGGCGATGCGGATCGCCCCCGCAAACGAATGCAGCGCGTTCGGCTCCCCCTGGATGTTCTGCACCGTCGACAGCTGAATGTCCAGCTGCGGGGGCGTCGCGGCACTCGGGGCGCTCGCGTTGGGCGGCAGCTTCGCAATGACACTGCCGATGGACGGGATCAAGTTGAGCTCCCCCACGTACTCCTGCACCTGGAAGTTCTTAACTGTGAGCAGGCCCCCTTCTGCGCACCCCTTCAACACCGGCGGCACCGCGCCGAACTCTTTCAAGCTCACCTTGCTGCTCAAGTCCTCCACCTCGATGACCCGAATGAGCGCACCGTTCTTTGTCTTCGAAACGCCGTGGCTTTTGGTAGCTCGCACGAGCAAGGTGTAATCGAGAGATGCAACTGACAACGACGAGATGGCATCAAAGTGCACTGGAACGGGCTCAGCAAGCACCGCAATCTCCGCCGTCATCGGGCCAGGGCGGCCCTGCGCTGCGACCGAGTGACCCTGCGCGGCACTCTGCGAAGCCGGGGCGCGACGTTGAGAGAACGCGGGTGCATTGGCCATCGCGCAGAACTGGAGGGCACGGGGCGGAGGCTGCAAGGCCTAGGCTCCTGGAAAAAATGGCCATGGGAGACAGCGCATGACTCGCGCACACGCTGTGCCAAACAACGCAGCCTAAGGCACCCGACGCCGTCTGACAGCGGCCACGCAGCCAACAAAGTGGCATGGAAATTCACGGATTGCCCCACTCACAAAAACCAACGCGAGTGATTCTGAAATGAAAGACATGGGGCCTCCACAACGCAGCGCTCCAAGAGGGCCCCAAAAGGCCCCCAAGACGGTCCAACGGGGCTCCGCGTCGCCGAACGATCGGCCCAAGACGGCCGAGGTGGCCTCCAGACGAGCCCAGACGCCTTTAAGACGCCCCAAGAAGCCTCCAGGAGACCTCCCAAGAGGGCCCTCAAAGGCTGCAATTAGCGATTTTCTTTGAACTTTTCGACGGGCTTTGGCGTTTTCGCTTTTTCGGCTTGTCGATGCCCCAAGACGGCACAAGAGGCCTCAAAAAAGGAGCCAAGGCGGCCCAAGAAGCCCCGAGAGGGCCCGAAGATACAGCGGATTCTTACAGCGGGGCGTGAAGGAAGACACGGGGCGACGTCTTTTGCTAGGGAGCCCTCGGGAGCGCAGTTGCTCGCCCTTTGTCGCACTCGCTGCCGTCGCTGCCGACATATTACCCACAGCGATCTTTCAGCAGCCCAGGCGCCAGGGCTCAACGAAAAAATGCCAGGACGCGGCAAATTGCTGAGCGATATACTGCCTATGTACACGGAGGCCCGGGTGAGCTCAACACAAAGAAGCTCATCCATTGTCGCGTCAGCGGCTGCGTTACGAAGAGTCTCCAAGCAACAATGGTTCGCCGCTTTCCGCGCCAGGGCCTCTCTAGAAAAGTCGCCGACTCGCGTGAGCAGACAGCGAGGGCTCTCTTCTCGGCTGCCTATCGGCGCGGCAAACCGTCTCCGAGACGTTCGGAGGTCTCCGGCCATGGAGTTCCCTCTGTCGCGCCGCTGCCTCCCCGCCGCTCTCGGCGCGCGCCGTCTGCGACGCCGCGTGAATCACTCCTCCTCGTCATCCGTGTCGGGCTCAACCTTCGCTTCGCGAAGGTTAGCCAGGGCGACGCGCTGGGCCAGCTCGAAGCTCTTTACCACGTGCTGGGCCATGCGACGCTTCTTCCTCGCTTTCCCACCTGAGCCTGCGAGATTCATCGCCTTGTTCAACAACCCCTTCGTGCCCGTGCACATCTCCGACCGCGGCGGCCGCTGTTTGGCGAGACCGCTTGAGCGGTTGGTCATTCTCGACAATGATGTTCGACTCCTCCTGGCTGACGCTCCGCCATACCGAACTCTTGCAACGCAGGCTTGATGGCCTCGTCGAACGCTGTCCCCGTCGCGCCCGCGAAGGTGAGCTGCACCTCTGCTCCACGCGGCTTCGGGGCAGCTTTCCGAAGTCCGGCCCGGAGCGGCCGGGGGGGTGTTCTCGATCCACTTGCGGCAGGCCGCCCGATCTACCACTGGAGGGGCCCGCGGACGAAGAATGAGGCGGCCCACAATCAGAGGCGTGGAATTCTCAGGCACCAGGGCGCGGGTGTTGGCGGCATCCTCTCCCGCGCTGCCGCGAGCAGACTGCGCGGGCGCATCGCCCCGATGGTTCGCGCCACTGGCGTCAGACTCAGCAGACACGGCCGCCGGCAATAACAACAAGTTGTCTGTGACCTATGCGCCGTCCTCAAGCTTCGCCTCTTCGAGATCCACCTTTGCCTGTGCCAGCGCAGGCGCCGCCACCTTTTGCAAGAATGACGCCGCCGGCTCGCCGAACTTCGACTCCAACTCCGAAATGAAAGCGCCCAGGTCGGCGCGGGCGACGCCGTCGAACACGCTCGGAACCGCGGCAGCCATGGCGGGCGACAACGCAGGCAAACAGGCAAGAAATGTCCTCTCCAGTGATTGCGCAGCCGATCTTCGAGCCACAATGTGCTACTCCTAGCGTTGGGTCGGGGTGCCCGCAGGGTCCGAAAATCTTCCGATAACACGCTTCCGAGGCGGCTGTCACACTGCATGCTTCCACCATCACCGTTTGCACCACCAGCAGCACCACAACCAGCAGCAACAGCACTAACAGCACTAGCAGCAACGGCAGCACCAACAGCACCACCGCCAACCACCATCAGCAGCAGCACCGCCAGCAGCATTAGCAGCAGCACTACCTCAACCAGCACCAGCATCAGCATCAGCGGCACCAGCAGCAGCACCAGCACCAGCAAGAGCACCACCAGCAGGAATAGCACCACCAGCGGCACCAGCAGCAGCAACAGTAGCAGCAGCAGCACCAGCAGCACCAGCCCAGCAGCAGCATCACCAACAGCAGCAGCACCAGCAGCAGCACCAGCAGCAGCATCAGCAGCACCAGTACCAAGAGAACCAGCGACACCAGCAACAGCAGCAGCAACAGCAGCAGCAGCACCACCACTACCACCAAAACCACCAGCAGCAACACCGGCAGCACGAGAACCAGCAACATCAGCAGCAGCAGCACCAGCAGCAGCAATAGCAGCACCAGCGGCAGCACCCGCAGCACGAGAACCAGCAACACCACCACAAGCATCAGCACCAGCAGCAACAGCAGCACCAGCAGCAGGACGACGCCCAACGGCCTGAGCGCTGCCGAGCAAGACCTGCACCACCGGGCACAAACAGCGCCGTCGGCAACCCCGCCGCCTGCGCAGCACACTTAGCAAAAGTTGGAAACGAGGTGGCATATATGAATAATCGAATCTGCAACGTCCTTATCCCGCATACGTCGCCATGGCTTCCCTGGAAATACCGCCCCAAAATAAAACCAGAACGACGCCCTTATAGCAACCACTCCCTTGGGCGACATCTAACCTCTCTCCCTCCTCTTCCTTGTCCGCCCCCTCCTCTTCCTCCTGCTCCTCCTTCCACTGATACTTCTGCTCCTATCCTCCGCCGCTTCCTCTATCCATCCCCTGCCCTGGCCGCCCCCGAGCCCCCTCATCTTCTCCTTGTTAAATCCGCCCGTCACCCTGGATGCTCAAAAATTGCCGCCAAGATGGTTCCGGCTGGCCGAATGAACAACACCCCCGAACGCCCCCGAAGGTCGAAGGCAACTGAGAGGCTCTGGGCGCGAGGAACGCGCAAGATGAAAGAACCCGCGCGCACGGCCCCCACACCAAAATATACATGTCATCACCAAGCCTGCGAATCGGGAAATCATTAGTTCCAATTAGCGTGCAACTTGCTCCGACGGGCCTGAAGCCATTCCACGCTGCCCCTGAACGCCCCCAAGGTTTCAACGCAACTCACAGGCCCCGAGGGCGCGCAGCGTGCAGGATGCAACAACCCACGCCAATGGCCCCACATGAAAATATACCTTTCATAAGCGAATCTGCGGGCCCAGAGATTGTTAAACCGGCACGCAAGATCGAGGATTGCCTCCCACATGGTTCCAGATGGCCGAAGATGACTTCAATTAGCTCCCAACTTGCTTCAAGGGGCCTGAAACCACCCCACCCTTTGCCCGCGCACCCCCGAGGCGCCACGCTAACTCAAGGGCCGTCGGTGCATGCATCGCGGAAGATGAACCAACCCGCGCGCATGGCCCCACATGAAAGGATGCATTTCAACAGCGAATCTGCGGGCCCAGAAATTGTTTACCCGACCCGTGTTCCTGAATGTTTCAAGAAACCCCGAGATATGATTCCAGCTGGCCGAAGATGGCTCCAGTGACCGTCCGCCAGGCACCGAAAAGCCTGAGCCAATCCACACTGCCCTTGCAAGCTCGACAGGCGGAAGCGCGAGCAAAGAGCAAGATGCAAGGATCCACGCGCATGGACCCGACAGGAAAGAATGCATTTCATAAGCGGATCTGCGGGCCCGAAGATCTTGAACCCCACCCGCGAGCCTGCAAGTTACAACAAGCCTCAAAGATGATTCCACCTGGCCGACGATGGACCCAAGTATTGGCCAACTCACTGCGCGCGGCATGAAGGCACTGCACCCTGCCCCCGAACACTCCCGAGGCTTCAACGAAACTCAGGGGCCCTAGGTGCGAGCACCGTGCAAGGTGCCACACTCCCCCCCGCCACGCCCCCACAAGAAACTTGAGGGATCCACGAACTCGGCAAGGAACTGGAGTCAAACTTTCGTCTGACACGCGTGCAGCACTTTCCATTTGCTTATGTGCAGCCGCTACCGCCTGCGCGTCCTGCTTATCCTCCTGCTGCTCTTCCCCCTGCTCCCCCCTGCTCCTCCTGCGCCTATTGTTCCTCTTGCCCCTGCTCCTCCTCCTCCTCCTCCTGCCCTCCTCCTCCTCCTCCTCCTCCTCCTCCTCCCCCTCCGATTCCTCCTCCTCTTCCTCCTCCTCTTCCTCCTCCTCTTCCTCCTCCTCCTCCCCTCCTCTTCCTCCTCTCCTCCTCCCCCCCTCCTCTCTCCCCTCTCTCCTCCTCCCCATGTCGCCCTCCTCCTCTCCCCCCTCCTCATCCTCCTCCTCCTCCACCTCCCCTCCATGCCCCTCCCTCATCCCCTCCTCTCTCCCCCCCCTTCCCCCTGCTGCACCCCCCCCCCCCCCCCTCCCCCGCCGCCCCCCCCCCCCCCCCCCCAAAAAAAAAAAAAAAAAAGGAAGGAGGATCATCCCCGCGCGGGCAGAGGGGCGCCCCGCTACGCGCCAGGACCGAGGGGCGAGCGGCAACCGAGACTCACGTTGCAGCCCCCCCCCCCCCCCACGTATTTTCACGTGTAAACTTCCGACGCTACCAAGTGGGCCCCTCGCCCCCCTCCGCACACGCATTTTACTGATGAGCTCCGACGCTACAAAGTTGGGCCCCTCGCCCCCCCACCGCACACGTATTTTTACGTGAAAGAGTTCCGACGCTACCAAGTTGGGCCCCTCGCCCCCCTCCGCACACGTATTTTACGTGTAAGAGTTCCGACGCACCAAGTTGAGCCCCCCCCCCCTCCGCACGCATATTTTTACGCGCAAGAGTTCCGACGCTGCCAAGTTGGGCCCCTCGCCCCCCCCCCCTTCCGCCCACGTATTTTTCCATGTGGGAGTTCCAGCGCCACCAAGTTGGGCCCCTCGCCCCCATCCGCAAACGTATTTTTACGCGCACGAGTTCCGACGCTGCCAAGTTGGGCCCCTCGCCCCCCCTCCGCACGCGTACTTTGTCGTGTAAGAGTTCCGACGCTACCAAGTTGGGCCCCTCGCCCCCCCCGCCCCCCCCCCCCTCCGCACGCGTATTTTACGCGTGAGATCCGACGCTACCGCGTTGGGTCCCTCGCCCCCCCCCCTCCGCGCACGTATTTTTACGCGTAGGAGTTCCGACGCTACCAAGTTGGGCCCCTCGCCCCGAAGGACCATCGGGCCGCGAGGCGCCGCCTCTCCCACTTCGCCGCCAGGATCACCCCTGAGGAAGAACGGTTTTTGATCTTGGATCCCCCGGGCGCGCAGGCGCGCCACCCGCCGCGCGACATGTCCAATGTCTGACATATTGCGGGATGGCGCAACGCATCTCAACCGGGCTCGTCGTCGCCAGAGCACTCCGGCGAGGACAGAGCCCGCTCGGGCGCCACGGCGACGCCAAACCGCGCCAAAGACGACTTACGGGCTTTCCCGAAGAAACGACCGGTAGTGACTGTCTGCAACACTTCCACGGCCTTGCACAGATTGTCTCGCAGCACAACTGCGTCGGCCGAATGAAGCCTCCGCGAGACCGCGCCATACGTGACGACGCAGTCATCGACGCCTTCCAGCACGGCAGAATACATGGCGACCTGCTGTTCCCGCGACGGGGACGGCGCCTGCCAGTGCACGCGCGCCAACTTGCATGGATTGGGCCCCGACACGAACGCCTCCGGGGCCCCATGCTCAAATCCGCAATGGCGAAGAATATTCCGGACACCTTGAAACGCAACGTTTTTGGCAACGAAGCCGTCCACGTTGCCTCCGGGCTCGTTGCCCGCGCCGCCGAAGCCACACCAGTTCTTCACCCTGTCCCAGCAATAGTCCAGCACCGGCGCGTCCACGCGACCGGAGCTCGCCCCCACCGCAGAGCGCTGCACGAAAGCGACCATCCCTTCGAAATCCTGAAAGTAGTCCCCGCCGTCGAATGTGTCCAACACGTTGCTCCTATTCAACGCGCCCAGCACGACGGACCTCGAGCAGCCGGAAAAAAAAAAAAAAAAAAAAAAAAAAAAAAAAAAAAAAAAAAAAAAAAAAAAAAAAAAAAAAAAAAAAAAAAAAAAAAAAAAAAAAAAAAAAAACCTTCGCTCGTCGGCCGCCGCCTCATTTCCAATTCTACTCGGCTCGACCCGACGAAACAATCCAAAACCTCCTGCGCTGTCGCCAAGCTCTTTCCCACCACACACGGTGCGTAAACGCAGCGGCGTGTAGCGTGGATGATAATCACGGCCCGCAGGACGGAGCGCCGGCATTGCACGCTGCTCCTATCGTCCGTCACCAACCCACGGCACTGCGCGATGCACCCCCGCACGCGAATCTGGACAGGATCATGCGCGCTGAAGACCTCGTGGAGGTTCAGCATCTGACGCGCCGTCAGGAAGGACACAGGCAAGCCCACCTCGTGCGTGGAGCAACGATACTGCTTCTGGTCGTTCGTCGCCGCCATGAACTTCCGCAGCGACTCTTGCGACGCCCAGGTGCCGGCCGACAGGGCGTCGACATCGAAGTCGTGGCCGCCTTCCTTCGCCATGCTCAAGCCCGTGCGAACGACAACGTAACCTCGTGCAGCCATTGTCACGGCCGCCTGACAATCGACGTCCCATAACCGAACCAGCTCCTCGCCCAGTCTCTTCCAAGCCACTGGTCGGTGCCAATGTTTAGCACTCACGCCCTCGTCGTCTCCGATGTCCGTCCTCCTTCTCTTTACATCGGCGCTGGAGGAAGCAGGAGCCACGCTCGTCGCCGCGGGCATGCAAGCCTGCACCCGTGTGACCACTTGCTCACCCACGCCAGCCCTCCGTGCGATGGCTCCTATGTCCAGCCCCTCCAGCGAAGCCAAAACAATGACAGCCACTATCCGTGCTGCGGCACCTCGGCCCGAAGGGTCATACCAAGGGCTACCCAACAACACCGATGGGCGACCCGACTTGCACCTCTCCGTCTGTGCACCATCCACGCCCGCATTGGCAGCAACGCCCCCGCATTGCCACCGAATGCGATTCTCATCGGCTACCGCGCCTGTCACCGCCCCCCACTTCTCGCAGACAGGCGCCGGTCCCCAGAAACCTCGCGCTATCATCGCGTCGGCCACTGCTTGGGCAGGCGCCCTCTCAACTTGTTCGGACGTAAGCTCACCCGACTCGCAAGAGTCGCCAGCGCCGCCACATAGCGTGAGCACGTAGTGGAGGCTGGACGGCATGCCATCGATAGACGGCTCGACTCCATGAACAATTGTTGATGCATCGTCCCTATCCGCTGTCATGGCCCGAGCCGCGACTTTCAAGGCTTGCATATCCCCCCAACACTCTGTTATTGTGAGCCCTCGACAATCATGGATATTTCTCTCCCTCGCCCTCTTCATCTGGTCCTCCTCCTCCCCCTTCCTCCTCTTATTATTCCTCCTCCTGCTCCTCCTCCTCCTCCTCCTCCTCCTCCTCCTCCTCCTCCTCCTCATCTACTCTCCCATGCCTGTTCGGAAGAGGTCCGACTCGGCCCGGCCGAACTCGGCCGGTCGAACTCGGCCACGCTGAACTCGGCCAGGGTGCTGTGGGTGCTGTAGACGCTGTAGGTGCTGTGGGTGCTGTAGGTGCTGCAAGTGCTGTAGGTGCTGTGGGTGCTGTAGGTGTTGTGGGTGCTGTAGGTGCTGTGAGTGCTGTAGGTGTTGCGGGTGCTACTGGTGCTGTAAGTGGTGTACGTGATGTAGGTAATGCGCGTGCTGTAAGGGCTGTGGGTGCTGTAGGTGCTGTAAGTGCTGCGGGTGCTATGGGTGTTGTTGGTGCTGCAGATACTGTAGGTGCCGTGGGTGCTGTAGGCGCTTTAGGTGCTGTATGTAATGTGGGTGATGTAGTTGTGTAGGTTCTGCAGGTGCTTTGGGTGCTATAGGTGATGTAGGTGCTATGGGTGCTGTGGGTGCTGTGGGTGCTGTAAGTGCTGGAGGTGCTGGAGATGCTGGAGGTGTTGGAAGTTCTGTAGGTGCTGTAGGTGCTGTGGGTGCTGTCGACGCTGTGGTTGCTGTAAGAGCACTGGGTGCTGTGTGTGCTGTGGGTTCTGTGGGTGCTGTCGGTGCTTTAGGTGATACGGGTGCTGTGGGTGCTGTGGGTGTTGCAGGGCCTGTGGGCGCCCTGGATGCTGTAGGCGCGGTAGGTGTTGTAGGTGGGTGATGCAGGTGCTGTGGGTGTTGTATTTGCTGTAGGTGCTTGGCTGTAGGTCCCGTGGGTGCGGAAGCTACTGTAGGTGCTGCAGGTGAGTTAGGTGATGTGGGTGCAATGGGTGCTGCAAGTGCTGTGGTTACTGAAAATGCATCAGGCGCCGCGGGTGCTGTAGGTGCGGTAGGTGCTGTGGGTGCCGTGGGTGCTGTATGTGCCGTAGGTGTTGTAAGTGTTGTAGGTGCTGTTGGTGCAGTGTGTGCTCTAGGTGCTGCAGTTGCTGTGGGTGCTGCAAGCGCTGTAGTTGATGTGGGTGCTGCAATTGCTGTATGTGCTGTAAGTGCGGTAGGTGCTGAACGTGCTCTAGGGGTTGTTGGTGCCGTGGGTGTTGTAGCTGCTGTATGTGATGTAGGGGCCGTGAGTGCTGTAGGAGTCTTGTAAGTACTGGAGATGTTGTGGGTGCCGTGGTTGCTGTATGTGCTGTAGGTGCTACTGGTGCTGTGGGTGCTGTAGGTGGAATGTGGTTGCTGTGGGTGCTGTAGGTGCTGTACGTGCTGTGGGTGTTGTGGGTGCTGTAGGTTATGTAGGCGTTGTGGGTGTTGTGGGTGCGGTAGGTGCCGTGGGTGCTGTAGGTGCTGACGGTGCTGTACGTGATACGGGTGCTGTGGATGCTGTGGGTGCTGTATGTGTTGTAGGTGATGTAGGTACCGTGGGTGCTGTGGGTGCTGTAGGTGATGTGGGTGCCGTGGGTGCTGTAGGTGATGTACGTGCTGTAGGGGGTGCTGCAGGTAGGTGCTGTATGTGCTGAGTGTGCTGTGGGTGCCGTGGGTGCCGTGGGTGCTGTGGGTGATGTAGGTGTTGTAGGTTCTGTCGGTGTCGTGGGTGTCGTTGGCTGTGGGTGCCGTGGGTGATGTAGGTGCTTCAGGTGCTGTAGGTGTCGTAGGTGATGTAGGTGTGGGAGCAGTAGGTGCCGTGGCTGCTGTAGGCGCTGTGGGTGCCGTGGGTGCAGTAGGTGCTGTAGGCCATGCTGTATGTGCTGTAGGTGCCGTGGGAGTTGCAGGTGCTGTAGGTGATGTAAGTGCCGTAAGAGCCGTAAGTGCTGTAGGTGTCATGGGTGCTATAGGTGCGTTGGGTCCTGTATGCAGGTGCCGTGGTTGCTGTGGGTGCTGTATGTGCTGTAGGTGCTGTGGGTGCCGTGGGTGCTGTAGGTGCTGTAGGTGCTGTGGGTGCCGTCGGTGCTGTGGGTGCCGTAGGTGGTTGTAGGTGCTGTATGTGCTCTATAGGGAGGTATTGTGGGTGCTGTCGGTGCTGTAGGTGATGTAGGTGCTGTGGGTGCCGTGGGTGCTGTGGGTGCTGTAGGTGCTGTAGGTGCCGTGGATGCCGTAGGTGCTTCAGGTGTTGTGGCTGCCCTGGGTTCTGCAGATGATGTCGGTGATATAGGTTTCGTTTGTGCTGTAAGTGCTGTAGATGCTGTGATGTTGTTGGTGCCGTGGGTATTGTACATGCTGTGTTGCAGGTGATGTACGTGCCGTGGGTGCTGCAGGTGCTGTAGGTGTTGTAGGTGCCGTGGGTGCTGTACGTGCTGCAGGTGCTGTAGGTACCGTGTGTGCCGTGGGTGTCGTAGGTGCTGCAGGTGCTGTGGCTAGCGTGGGTGCTGTAGGTGCTTTAGTTGCTGTAGGTGCTCTAGGTGCTGTAGGTGCCGTGCCCCGCCACTCCAGGTTCCAAGATGCGGGATGCCCTGGCCCAGGGTTTGAGCAGAAGTGACCAGACCACTTTCGCCATAGATATCCTCACAACTCTGCTCTCGGAGATGCCCTGCCGATTTGTGGTGAGGGCAAGTTCGCTTGAGACATCCTCGCAACTCTGGGTTCCGAGATGCCCTCTGCTGGGGCGGTCAGGCCACTGCCGCCTGAACCATCCGCGCAACTCTGACGGGTTCGGCGAACCTGCGAAAGAAGCAGAGCGGGCACAACTGCTATGAGCAGGATGCGGGGGAACAGGGATAGCAGTGGGAGTAGGGTGAGGAGTATTAGAGTGTAGGAGTAAGATGAGGAAGGAGTAGGAGTAGGGAGTATGGAGTATGAGTAGGGGGTAGGAGTATGTGTATGAGTAGGGAGTATGAGCGGGGATCGTCTTCGTCATCGTCGCCACCATTGTCGTCGTCGTCGTCGTCGCCGTCGTCGCCCCGCTCGGCCCCCCTGCTCGGCCGGCCCGCCTGCCGGCTCGGCTCGGCCGATGGAGGAGGAGGACACGAGGAGGAGGCCGAAGAGAAGGATGAGGAGGATGAGGATGAAGAGTGGTATTCACGGCCCGTTTGCTTCAGACATCCTC
Source organism: Prorocentrum cordatum (assembly GCA_963575745.1). Classification (NCBI taxonomy): domain Eukaryota; class Dinophyceae; order Prorocentrales; family Prorocentraceae; genus Prorocentrum; species Prorocentrum cordatum. The sequence goes on along the minus strand of CAUYUJ010007969.1, from coordinate 222,420 downwards.
GCAACTATGTGTTCCGGGAACTCCTCATCTAAGGTGGTCGGACTCGGCCGGTCTGGACTCGGCCGGGCGAACTCGGCCGGACGAAACTCGGCCGAGGCCCGACTCGGCCGGTCCGACTCGGCTGGCCAGTCGGACTCGGCCGGGGCGCAACTCGGCCAGATGCGACTCGGCCGGCGGATAAACTCGGCCGGCCGAACTCGGATCGGTCGGACTCGGCCGGGTTTGGACTCGGCCGGTTCGAACTCGGCCGGGCTGGCGCTGCAGCCAAAGCGCCGGGCCGACTCGGCCAGGCGCGACCCGGCCGGTCTAACTCGGACCGGTCGGATCCGGCCGGGCCGAGCTCGGCCAGGCCGGACTCGGCCAAGCGAGACTCGGCCGGCCAGACTCGGCCGGCCGAACCCGGCCGGCGAAACTCGGCCAGTTCGAACTCGGCTGGCCGAGTTCGACCTAGCCGAGTTCCGCCTGGCCGAGTTGGACCGGCGCCCGTCTTCCCATGGGCCAGCTTCTGGGCAACAAAGGCCCTTAGAAAGCTACGTTTCAAAAGTTCCGGATACGTCTTTGTACTGAACCGTCGCGCCCCCCAGATGCCCCAGGCCGCCCCTTGAGGCCGAACACGCGCCTCCTGCAAGCCCAGACGGGCCTGGGAAGCTCCAGGGAACTGGGAATGGGGAAAGCCGCCGAGGAAACCTCGTGCAAAGATACCACTCACCCACTCGTCGACAATAATGGCGAGATGAGCCGAAGGCCAATGTATAAACGAAGCCCTCGACCAACGCAGAGCAGTCGCACTGACCGAAACTATTCTTGCCACAGGACACAGCTGCGCCGTCGCTCCTGAGCAGGACAGCGTGGCACATCCCTATGGCAACCTGCGTATAAGTCAGGCCGCCGATCAACGCTGGGAGATCGCACTGGCCGATGTCATTCGGGCCACATGTCGCGGCAATGCCGTCGCTCCTGAGCAGCACGGCGTGGAAGAAACCAGCGAAAGCTTGCGAGTAGGTCAGGCCCGCATTCAGCGCGGGAAGGTCGCATTGACAATCTTCACTACTGCCGCGCGCAACGGCGGAGCCGTCGCTCCTGATGAGGACGGCGCGGCATCCGCCACCGTGCCAGCTGCACACTGGAGCGTAATAGTGCTGTCCTGCTGTCTGCTTATGCTACACTGTCGGTTGTTTTCACGGGCCGGCCCCCCTCGGCGCGCGCGCGAACTACGACTGGCCCAAGACAGCAACAACGCAGCCCATCAGGCCAAAAGAATCCCTCCAAGAGGACGCCCAAGAGGACTGCCAGAAGCCAAACGAATACAACCATCTAAAGCCCACCAGCCCTCTGGGCGTAGGCAGTTTAAGGCGTGTCCTCTGCGAACTCTCCTTTTCCCTTCGTGGAGAAGTTCCCCCGCGCCCCTTACCCCCCCCCCTAGCCCTGGACGAGAGGAGCCGCGAGGTGTCAAACGGTACCTTTTCGTCCAAGACGGCTCCAAAAGTGCCTCGGGGAGCCCAAGATGAGCTCCAAGATGGCTCAAGATAGCGCAAGATGCCTCAAGATGCTTCCGAAGATGCTCAAGAGGCCCCAATAACGCTCCAAGACGGTGCCAAGAGGCCTCCGAGACCTCCAAGGAAGCCTCGAAGAGGCCGACAAACACCTAGACACAACCGATGATTTGCTCCTTCTCGCTTTCACGCTCCAAGAGGCCTCAAGATGGCCTCAAGACAGGCCCAAGAAAAGCCCACGACGGCCCCAAGAACGCCCAGGAGCGCCCCAAGAGTGGCCCCGGAGGAGTCCATGAGAAGATCACGGAGGCCACAGAAGGGCAGGGCCCCTTTAAACTCCCTCTTCTTTTAATCAGTTTCCTCCAAGATGGGCCCCACTGGCGCCCGGGAGACCCCAGGAGGCCCCAAAAGAACCCCCGAAGATGGCCCTATGAAGCCTCTAAGAAGCTCCCAGAAGCCTCCGAGAGGCCGAAGCGGCCCCTAGAGGCCCCCCCGAGCACCAAGACGCCCAAGAGCCCCCCAGGACCGCCCAGAGACCCCCAAGACGACCGGAGAGGCCTCCAAGAAGCGCCCCAGCTATATCCCAAGAGGCTCCGAGAGGCATCCATGACACCTCTGGTCCTTTTGCTCCGCCTCCTCCTCCACCTCCTGCTTTTCCTTCCTCCTCCTACTCCTTCTCTCACTCTTCCACCGCGTCCTCTAATTTATCTTCCTTCTCCCCGCTCCTGAAAGTGAGGTTCCTTCCTGCTGCGCTGCTGCGCTTGCCTGGTGGCGCGGTCTGCCGCAGGCAGCTCGATAAGCCAGCGGCAATCTGTGTGTAGAGGAGGTCCGCGATCAACGCCGGGGGGTCGCATAGGCCGTCTTCATTGCGGCCGCATGCCACGGCGGCGCCGTCGCCCCTGAGCAGGATGGCGTGGTAGGATCCGGCGGCAACCCGCATGCAAGTGAGGCCCGAGACCAGCACGGGCAAATCGCACTGACCGAAATCATTGTTGCCACAGGCCACGGCGAAGCCGTCGCTCCTGAGCAGCACGGCGTGAGAAAGAGAGGAAGAGGAGAGAAAAAAAAAATAAAACGCAAAGACAACAAAAGAAGAAGAAGAAAAAGAAGAAGGAGAAGAAGAAGAAGAAAAAAAAAAAAAAAAAAAAAAAAAAAAAAAAAAAAAAAAAAAAAAAAAAAAAAAAAAAAAAAAAAAAAAAAAAAAAAAAAAAAAAAAAAACGCGCGCACGTAACGTCCCCGGGCAACCCTGGGAGGTCGCACTGACAAGTATCATTCAGGCCACAGGTCACGGCGGAACCGTCGCTCCTGAGCAAAACGCTGTGGCATGATCCAGCGGCAACCTGCGCGTAGGTGAGGTCTGCATGCAGCGCAGGGAGGTCGCACTGACGCGTCGCATTGTCGCCGCGTGCCACGGCGGAGCCGTCGCTCCTGAGCAGAACGGCGTGGGTAAATCCAGCAGCAACCTGCGCATAGGTGAGGTCCGCGACCGAGTGCCGCACGCCACGGCAGAGCCGTCGCTCCAGATCAGGACAGTGCGGCATCCGCCACCGTGCCCATATGCACGACGTGCGATGTCGTCCAATCCAAAGGAATGCGAGTTGTTGAACGTTGCAACATCCTATCGACCACCATCGCTGGCCCAAGAAGGCCTCGGGATAATTCGACCCCAGCCCCCCGCAGACCAGAGACCAGAGACCAGACGGCCCACAAAAGCCCAGTGATGGCCTCAAGACAAGCCCCACAGGGGAAACACGAACCAACAATCGGACCCTTCCGCCCGAAACTGCCGCCAAGGCCCCCGACAGACCCGAAATGACTCTAAGAGGTCACCACGAAGCCTCCACACGGTTTAAAGAGGCCCCAAAAACTCTCAAGAAACTCGAAAAGAGACCTCCTCAGCGAAAGGGGTCCCAAAGAGCCCCGAAGATGTTTGAAAACTGCTTCGAAGAAGAGCCCCAGAGGCTCCCCGCGATATCCCAACCAGCATTAGAGAAACAGTTCACACACAGCACGGGCACCAAAGCGGGATGGACCGCACGTTATTGGAGATTCATCAACAACATCATCGTCGCCATCACCATCATCACCATCATCATCACATCATCTTCATCATCATCACCACAAGCGTCGCAATCATCATCGCCCTGATCACATCACCAGCATCATCATCAAAGCAAACAACATCACTGCCCATCGCCCTCAGCATCACGACCGCACCCTAATCGAAATTCGCGTCGTCATCGTCATCATCGCTATCATCGTCACCGCCACCGTAATCACCATCATCAGCGTCTTCACCAACCTCATCGTGCTCATTCCCATGCTCACCGTCATGCTTGTCATCATCATCATCACCGGCCCCCTCGTCATCATCCTCATTCTCACGGTTTCCACAACGAACGCTCCTCTGGTGAAGCGGCGGTGGGCGCCGCAAGGCAGCTGGATAGTTCCAGAGCGTTGGACGCCTCCAGTGCGTAGGGCGCCTCCAGCGCGTTGGGCGCCTCCAGTGCGTTGGGCGCCTCCTGGTGCGTCCACCGCGGGTGACTCGGCAGTCGAAGCTGCACACGACATGCTATAAATCGACATGCTCGAACAAAACTTGCTCGAACCGGCAGATGCCCCCGGGCGCGTCCCCAGACCGGAGAATTACCCGGGGACGTACACAGCCCCTTGTACACATGAGGCGACTATACCCTAGGCCGCTCAATCCAACGAACAATGTGAAGATCCACCTTGCGCCCGAACGCTCTGAGGGGCCCACGAAGATGACGACGGTTTCGCTAATCGCAGTTCCCATGGACGGCGAGGAATCAATCGGACCTGCGCGGGGCGCGCTCCGCTGACCCCCCCAGAGCCCGCGAACGCGGCGACAATGGCGCAGTTCGCAGAAACCCCAGGGACGGCGACGCCTCATTCTGGTCTGCGTGCGCCACCTCTCCGCTGGACTCCCCATGGGGACCACGACAATGGAAAAGTTTCTCGGATCGCGACCCCCCCAGGGGCAGCGAGGTAGCACGGTGGCCCCCGTAAAGCATCAATCTGCGTGACTTCCCAGAGACCACGAACAGAACGACAGCTTCGCCAATCACAATCTCTCAGGGAAATTGAGGTTTCATGGCGATTTGCGTGGGGCACCGTGCCGCCGACACTCCCAGGGGCCAATGAAAGTGGCGACAGCATCACAAAACGCCGCCCCCCATCTCACGGTTGTTTGCGTGAGGCACCATTCCGCTTGACCTCCCACGGGCCCGCAGAATTGGCGACGGTTTCGCATGTCGCAGCCCCCCAGGAACGGCGAGCCTCATGGTGCTCCCCGACAGATATCATTCTGGCGGGCGTGCCAGGGGCCCACGAAAGCGGCGACAGTGTCGCAGATCGCAGCCCCCCAAGGACGGCGACGTGCCCTGATGGCCTGCATAAGACGAGCCTCCGTCGGGCCTCCCATGAGCCCACAAAAGTGGCGCCGATTTCGCAGAGCACAGCCCCCCAGGGCCAGGGAAGTCTTATGATAACCTGCGCGGCGCCATTCTGGTGGGCCCCCGTATCCTCTCGGTATCCAGCGTGCACGGGACAAGAAGATTGGAGGGCGGGAGAAGGAGGTGCACGCCACAATGCTCTACTCAAAACAAGTACCTCAACCGCCTGAGGGCTGGGTAGAAAGAGCGAGCCACATGGCTCCACTCCACCCCTACGGAATTGCAGGGGGCAGACGTCGAAACCAAGGTTTGCGGAAGTTCTCGCTCGCTCCTGGGAACGATGTCGCCCCGGAATGCTTTCCAACAGAGTGCGTCGCCGAGCGCGTTCGAAGCGGATCTGGATCGGGGCGCGCGGCTGCTGCAGCCCGAGGTATGACCCGAAAACCATCAGTCACACAAGTGGGAAGAAGAGTGATGGGGAGGGTGTAAACTATAGCGATCTGGAAGAAGCAGGTCATCTGTGGATGCCTCTTCTATGGCTGGGTGCGTCTTCGACCTTTGGAGGGGTTGCTAGGGGCGAACTTGGGATCCTTTTGAAGACTTGCGGGCTTTCCTTCGGCTCGCTGCCCGCGCCTTCAAATTCTGAAGAAGCGCTGTTGAACAGCTTCGGCACCACCGTGCACCATATCTGCAATCGCGCCCCCTGGCACGTTGACGCGTGCTAGAATGCCAAGTTCTGTCTGGTAGGGTTTCTGCAACCTTGCTAAGGGCCCCCCGCCCTCCTGGCACGCGCGCAAGCCCATGCGCCGCCCCCTGTTTTCGAAGCTCTATCGGTGCCCAGACGCGCCCCTGCCGCTCTCCAAGGCGTCCAAGACGCCAAGGACGGCTTCCCACGCGGACCTGGGAGGCTACCAAAGCCGCCAAGATGGCCCACGACGCCTCCGAGACGGCCCACGATGCCCCAAAAAGCCCCGAGAGCGCTCTAAGAGGACCCCCAAGAAATCCCCAAGAGGGCCCAAGAGACAAAAACAATTGCTTTTCATTATGTTTGTCAATGTTAATCACGTTGTCGCCTTTTCGAGTGCCGACACTCCAAGACAGCTCCAGGGGCCCCCAAGAGCGCCCCATGATGGCCCGAGGGGCTTCCGAGAGAGTCTCTAGACGTCCCAGGAGGGCCTCAGAAGAGCCCCAGAGGCGCCCATGACACACAACATTGCCCCCAGACAGGCCCAAGAGAGGCCCAAGAGGGGGAACATACACCGACAATTCGATCCTTCTGCCCGAAGAGTCCCCCAGGAGGCCCCAAGAGGCGTCCGAGAAGCCAAGGGGGCCCCGAGAGGCCCCCAACAACCCCCAAACAGCCAAAGAGGCCGCAAAGCTGCCTCCAATAAGCTCCCGGGAGGCCTCCCACGATATCCCAGCGAACATCCAAGATGCTTCCGGTACCCTCTCGAACAATCGCCACCGAGCCTGGTGGACTGCCACGGCGGCGGGACTTGCCGCAGGCAGCTGGATTAAATTGGGCCCCCCTCTCCTGGGAATCTCTTGGACCTCCTGGGCCGCTTTTGGGGGCCAAGCGCAGTCCTCTGGAACCCTTCTTGGGGCCCCCGTGAGACCTTTTGGCTTAAGCCGAGCTGGAGCCCTTGGAGCGAGACCAAGGACTACTCCGCGCCAGAGCCATCTTTTTGAGCAGCCCTGCAGACTCTCAAAGACCGCAAAGACCCGAAGAGAGCACGGTGGCGGTCTGGGCCGAATCAAAGCCACCACATGTCGCCGCCGCTTACCCACTGCGAAACCCGTCTTTCATGGGCACTGGGGCGCGCGGCGACGGCACCGGGCTCTCATGGGAGCTCGAAACTGCCACGCAAAGTTCGGCACCGGCGACAACAGCGTGGCACCTTTTCGACTTCTGGACGGCGCCTGGCGACTGAAGATGGCTGCCAGTATGAGTCCAAGTGGCCACAGAGACCCCCAGAGAGGAATCGAGAGCCCTTTACTCCGTCTGTTCACTGCCGCAACCTACTCATCATACTGATCGATCATCTCTGACCCATCATCTTGTGACTCCTCCCCCATCCACCTCCTCATCATCATGATCATCATCGTGATCATCATCACCGTTATCACCACCGCCACCGACATCATCATCATCATCATCACCATCATCCGCGAAGTCCGCATCATCATCTCCCCACTTCATCCATCCTCATCGCCCTGCTCATGATCGCCATCATCGCCAGCATCATCAGCATCATCACCATCACCATCATACGCATCATCATCATGAGCATCCTCGTCATCATCGTCGTCTGGAACGGTTCGTAGACATGCTACTGTGCTGACCTTCTGAGACAGGATGGCGGGCGGGAGTGAGGGGGGCGGCCAGCAGGCGGAATGGATAGCTTGACCCCTGCCCGCCCGCTAGCCGCCACGCTCACTTTTGGCGTAACCATCTCCCCCTTGCCAACGGTCGTCGAAGCCTCAAGATAGCCTGAAGAGCACCCAGGTGGAACCGAAGAGGGGCTCAGGTGGCCCCAAACCAGGCGCAAGAGCGCCCCTAGAAGGCGATGCGTAGGCTCTCGACGGGCAGCCCTGGTTGCAGCTCCCCCTCTTCACTCAGCGTCGCACATGATCGCCCCAAGAGGGCCAACGCGGCCCCCAGAAACATTGCGAGAAAAAAAACCTCAAGAGGCGCCGAAAACGCACCAATGAAGCTACCAAGAGGCAACGAAGGGGCCCGAAAGGGCCCCCCCGAGCTGCCAAGCGGCTCAAAATGTCACCTGAACCGCGGAGAAGTCGCCAAGATGCCTGAGTAGGCCCCCCAAAAGCCCTCAAGAGATGCCCCAAGAACCTCCATGCATCCAGTAAACCACTGGCTTTTCTGTTCGCCAACCTCCTCTTTGCGCGCCTTTTCCCCTTCCCTCTCCTTTCTCCCTCCTCAATCACCTTCCCGCTTCGAATGATAACGACTGCCCCTTCTTGCTCCCGCACTTGCCTGATCGCACCAGCTCGCGTGGGCATCGTTTCTAGATGAGCTGGTTGGGGCACGGGGCGCGTCAAGCACTTCTCCAATTGCTTTCCATTCGTGTCTGACACTGTCACGAATGTGGCCCAAGCCAGACTCCTGCCCCCCCTTTGCCCCATCTGCTTTGGGACACCGCTTGCTGAAAGAGATCAGCGCGCTCACCGCGTGCGAGACGTGAGACAGCACTCCCCGCACCGCCGACCCCCAAAACGGACCGTGCCCAAAACGGAACGGGAAACCCTGTCGCAGAAGGAACGAAATGGTTGACCAACAATTTCGCGCCTGTGCCTTGATCAATGAGAACGGGCCAAGCACCGCCTCACATCACAAGACGCACTCGAGCCGCGTCCAGCCAAGGCAACGAATGCCCCCGACAACGCGACAAAACCTATCGCAGCCGTGTGACATTCAGCTGCGCTTTTCCGACAGCAAGGTTGAAACCTGGAGTTCACCTGCCGCTGCCGCCCTCTGCTGCCCCGGCGGCAGCGACGGCGCCGACGACGACAACGACCCCCCCAGGGGAGACCGGCCCAGCCCTGGTTCCCCGGGAGGCAGCTGCTTCGAAGGCCCCTCGGCGTTTTGAACCCCTCGAGCCCGGGTTCGGGGCCCGAGACCGCCGAAAATCGACCCGGGGACAAAAACTACTTGAAGGGACCCGCGGGCAAGTCCGGGGCTCCATTTTAAGCCGACTTCTCCTCCTCATCCTCCGCATCCGCCTCAAGAGAAAGAGTGAGCTCGCACCTGCGTCCTCGGACGCGGGGGCCCGTGACCCACACTGTCAATCTTTGCCTCCTGCTCATCCCTCCTCCCCCTCCTCCTCCTCCGCCACCTCATCATCGTTCCTCCTCCTCCTCCTACTCTTCCTCCTCCTCCTCCCTCCCCCCTCCTCCTCCTCCTCATCCTGCTGCTCTTCCTCCTCCTCCTCCCTCCTCCTCTTTCTCTTCCTCGTCATCCTCATCCTCAGCCTCACCCTCATCTTCATCCTCCCCATCATCATCATCACCACCGCCATCATCATCACCATCATCTTCCTCGTCGTCGTCGCCATTGTCATTAACGTCGTCATCATCGTCATCATCAGCAGCATCACCATCGTCGTCATGGTCGCCGTCGTGTCAACAGGACCATCCTCGTCACCTGGCAACACACTACCCGAAAGACTCCGACCATGATAATCCGCAGTACTCCCGGACGGCATCCACCGACACCCTTGAGATATCACCGGCGTGCAACGTACTGCCCCGACTCCACCACCCGAAAAGCCCCAAGAACGACCACGGAACCCTCGGAGAGAACCCCCAAACACCCCGTGCATGCCTGATACCCCCCGCGACAGGGCCCCCCAAACGGCGCCCATGCGCGACGGCCCGCCCAACAGCACCCGAACACAGTTCAAGGTCACACCCTGAATCTTTCCCGCAGTTTGCAAAGAAGCCGTGATAACGACCACGCGGAAAAAAGGGTCGGCGGATGTGGCGTAAGCCTATAGAATATATATATATATATATATATATATATATACATACATACATACATACATACACACAGATGCGGAAACCCATCGTGTAGGATTTCATCGGAGACCCATGGTATAGAAGCCCTACTGGAAACTTGGTGCGCAAGAGTCCTACTGGAAACCCCCATTGTTCAAGAATCCATATGGAAACCATGCGCATTGGCATCCAATCGGAACTCCATTGCATGGGAATCCGACAGATTGGAAGCCCACTGTGGAATCCTATCGGAGACCCTTCGCGTGGGAATGTTACTGGGAAGCCCTTGCGTAATAATCCTTAGTTGCACTTGTGCAAGTGTCTTCTCATGCGCGTCAGACTCCGCAGCAAGGATGCGAAGACAAACTTGCGCGGGCCCCGAGGACAAAGAATTTGACGCCGAGGAGACACATGGCTTTTCAGTGGCTGGAGGTAGCGGTTGTTCCAAAACCGGCGGCGACACGAAGGACAGGTTTGAAACAGCCTCTTTTGTTCACCTTCTGATGCGAATCCAATGTACAGCCTATAAAGCGAATAGTGCACGAAGGTAGGCATTGGCGCGACATACACGATGGTCAGGTTTGGATCTACGGTTTTCGGAATTCCCTTTTTAGGAATTATATTAGGCCTTACACCAGCACGAAGGTCACGTTTGGCGCGACACGAATGTAAGGTGTAACCCTACTACTACTACTACTACTACTACTACTACTACTACTACCACCACCACCACCACCACCACCACCACCACCACCACCACCACCACCACCACCACCACCACCACCACTACTACTACTACTACTACTACTACTACTACTACTACTACCACGACACCACCACCACCACCACCACCACTCCTACTACTACTAGTACTACTACTACACTACTACTACTACTACTACTACTACTACTACTACTACTACTACTACGACTACTACGACTACTACTACTACTACTACTACTACTACTACTACTACTACTACTACTACTACTACTACTACTACTACTACTAAGCTACTGCTACTAACTACTAACTACTAGACGACTACTCACTACTACAGTGCAACTAGCAAGATACCTCTTCCTACGTACTAGTCTGTCTACGACTTACTGACGGATCCGACACGCGCAATTCGTTACTTACTAGACTACCGACTACTACTACTACTACTACTATACTACTATCCCTGAATACTAAATACTTTACTTACTACTCACTACTACTACTACTACTACTCACTACTTGACTATTACGTACTACTACTACGATAAAGACTACGATAAAGACTACGACTACGACACGACTACGCACTACGACTGCGGACTACTACTACTACTACTACTACTACTACTACTACTACTACTACTACTACTACCACTACTACTACTACGGCAGGAGCTGCACGACGGCTGAGAGCAGCAAGGACAGGGGCAGTGAGCAGGGCAAGGAGCTGGTGGAGCAAGATCAACAGGAGGAGGAGGCTGAGGACGTGCCCGGGAAAGCGGCACACCAGGAGGATCAGCAGCAGCAGCATGACATGAGAAAGGAGGAGCACCGACGGCACGAGCAGGAGCACGTCGAGGAGCGGGAACATGAGGATGAACAAGGGAAAAACAAGTCGGCGGCGAGCGATGGGGGAAAGTGAGACAGAGAAGGCCTTCTCAGAAGGCGGCGGGACTTCTCAGAAGCCCTCGCGCCTTCTGGGAAGTGTTCGGCTTAAGAAACTTCTCCGCAGGCCGGGGGACTACCAGGCCTTCTGAGAGGGCCTGCCACTTCTCGCTTCCCCCCTCGCTCGCCGCCGGACACGGGGCAGGAGCCGGAGCAGGACCAAGACCAAGACCTCCGACGCACCCCAGTCGTTCAATGCGTGGAGGCCCTGAGCTCTCGGCAATGTGAATGGTGCACTGCCCGGGTGGGCGTTGCGCGGGCCTCGGGGCCCAGGCGGGCCTCCACGGGGCCAGAACGGAGAAGAACAAGTAGGCCGCGGGTGTTCAGGATGCGGAAGTTGTGCTGCGGAGCGGGTGCGGGAGCAAGAGCAGGATGACGACGACGACGACGACGAAGACGAAGACGACTACGGCGAAACCGAGGCCCGAGAAACGACGACGGCGGCGGCGGCAAATATGACGACGACAACGACGAATAAGACCGCGACGACAGGCAACTGACGACAGACGACCGACCCCGACGACGACGGCGACGACGACGAGACCGACGACGACACCGACAACGACGACGACGACGACGGACAACGGACGACGAACGACAAACGACCGACGACCGACAACCGACGACAGACGACCGACGACGACGACGACGGACGACGGACGACGACGACGACGACAACGACGAAGACGACGACGACCAACGACGACGACGACGACGACGACGACGACGACGACGACGACGACGCCCCCCCCCCCCCCCCCCCCCCCCCCACCCCCCCCCCCCCCCCCCCCCCCCCCCCCCCCCCCCCCCCCCCCCCCCCCCCCGCCGCTGTGCACGTTGGGCCAGATGACAACCGCGCAGCGGGCTGTCCGCGCGGCAGGGTTGCGCGGCCCGATGGCCACGCGGCGCGTTCTCCCCGCGGCCCCCCTCCGCCGGAGGGGTGGTGGTGGTGGTGGTGGTGGTGGTAGGTGGTGGTGTTGGTGGTGGTGGTGGTGGTGGTGTGGTGGTGGGGGCGGGGGTGGGGGCGGGGGTGGGGGCGGGGGTCAAGCTAGCCGGCTCGAGCGAGTCAAGCATGGCATGCCCATTCACACCCGCCCTCCCACAACATAAGAAACAGTGATGGCACAACTGGGAGCTGCGCTGGCAGTTCAGTGTCGCAGGTCCCAGAGCGCTGACTTCCAGGTCCCAGAGCGCCCCAGGAACGCCCCAAGAGAGCCGAGACGCCCCCGAGACGATCCGAGGGGCCTTGAGTCGCCGAAGGATCGTTCCAAGACGCCCAAGATGGCCTCCAGACGGCCGCAGACGCCGCCAAGAAACCGCGGGGAGCCTCAGGAGGCCCTCCAAGAGCCTGGACAAGCAAAAACCTCCCAGGCATTCGTCACCCCAGGGCCTCCTGGAACGCCCCGGCGCCCAATGAATTGGCGAGCTAAAAACGTGGGCCGAGCCAAAGCGGGAGCGCAACTTTGAGAAAATTTCGCTCGGCGCCCAAGCGAAAAGGTGATTTCATTCACTTCGAGCGGGAGGGGGTGTGCCGCGCCCGATTCTTGCCATGCACTTTTGCGGGGTGGGCGACAAGAACAGCTATGTGGGCAGGGAAAATCAGCATGGCATTGTTTCTGACAAGTAAGGTGGCCCCTCCCGCCAGGGGGTTGCCCCAGAAGTCCGCGCGCGATGTGCACCGCGCCCCATTCCTGCCACGCCATGAAAGGAAAAACGGCAACTCGGTATTTTACAGTCAGGATGGGAGGGCCCGCGGCCCGCATGGACGTCCGCGCGCGATGCGCGCCGCGTCCCATTCCTTCCACATATTTCGCACCGTCGGCGACAAGGCAGGCCAAGCTGAGAGGAAAAAACGGAGACTTCGTATGGATATTTTACAATCAGGATGGGCGGGCCCGGATTGACGGCCGCGCGCGATGTGCGCCGCGTCCCATATATGCGCCGCGTCCTATTGCTGCCACATATTTCGCACCGTCGGCGACATGGCAGGCCATGCTGAGAGGAAAAAACGAAGACTTTGTATTGATTTTGCAGTCAGGATGGGCGGGCCCAGATTGACTGCCGCGCGCGATGTGCGCCGCGTGCCATTCCTGCCACGCTTTTCGCATCGTCGACGACAAGAAAGACGATGTTGAGAAGAAAACGGCAACCTTGTATTGTTTTTTTACAATCCGGATGGGCGGTCCCGGATTGGGTCGCTATCGGCCGGAATACGACGTAGGTGGGGGCATATTCTAATTAGGAACAAAGATGGGGGTGGGGGTCAAGCTAGCCAGCTCGAGCGAGTCAAGCATGGCATGCCCATTCCCGGATGCCCTCCAAAACATAAGAAACAATGATGCTCACAAACTGGCGGGTCTGCGCAGGCATTTCAGTGCGAATCGAGGATACCCCAGGATGAACCGCATTGACGTCACGCGGGATATGGCGCCGCGTTTCCAATCCCGCCACGCATTTCGTATCGTCGACAACAAGAGTGGCCATTGAAAGAAACAAACGGACACGTTTCCGCCCTCCCAGACATAAGAAACAATGCTGGCGCAACTGGGTTGCTAGCAGCGTTAGTGGTAGTAGTAGTAGTAGTAGTTAGTAGTAGTAGTAGTAGTCGTAGTAGTAGTCGATAGTAGTAGTAGTAGTAGTAGTAGTAGTAGTAGTAGTGTTAGTATTGAGTAGTAGTAGTAGTTTAGTAGTAGTAGTAGTAGTAGTTAGTGGTAGTAGAGTAGTAGTAGTAAGTAGTAGTATAAGTAGTAGTAGTAGTAGTGGTAATAGTAGTAGTAGTAGTTAGTAGTTAAGTAGTAGGAGGAGTGAGGAGGAGGAGGAGGAGTCGTAATGTAGTAGTTGTAGTAGTAGTGAGTAGTAAGTAGTAGTAGTAGTAGTAGAGTAGTGTAGTAGTCGTCGTAGCGTAGTCGTAGTCGTAGTCGTTAGTCGTTAGTCGTCGCTGTAGTCGTAGTCGTAGGTTCGTCGTCGTAGGTCGTAGTCGTCGTCCGTTGTCGCGTCTCGGTCGTCCGTCGTTCAGTCGTCATGGTGTCGTCGTTCGTCGTCGTAGTAGTAAGTAGTCAGTCAGTAGTAGAGTAGTAGTCAGAGTTGCTGTGTTGAAATAGTTGAAGTAGTAGCGTAGTAGAGTAGTAGTAGAGTAGTTAGTAGTAGTATAGTAGTAGTATAGTAGTAGTAGTAGTAGTAGTAGTAGTAGTAGTAGTAGTGGTAGTAGTAGTAGTAGTAGTAGTAGTAGTGGTAGTGGTAGTGGTAGTGGTAGTGGTAGTGATAGTGGTAGTGGTGGTAGTAGTAGTAGTAGTAGTAGCAGTAGTAGTAGTAGTAGTAGTAGTAATAGTAGTAGTAGTAGTAGTAGTAGTAGTAGAAGTAGTAGTAGTACTGGTAGTGGTAGTGGTAGTGGTACTCTTTATTGTTTTCTACAATCAGGATGGGAGGGCCCGCAGCCCGCATGGACGTCCGCGCGCGATGCGCGCCGCGTCCCATTCCTGCCACATATTTCGCACCGTCGGCGACAAGGCAAGCCATGCTGAGAGGAACAAGCGGAAACTTTGTATTGGTTTTTACAATCAGGATGGGCGGGCCCGGATTGACGGCCGCGCGCGATGTGCGCCGCGTCCCATATGTGCGCCGCGTCCCACTTTGCTGCCACATATTTCGCACCGTCGGCGACAAGCAGGGCATGCTGAGAGGAAAAAACTAAGACTTTGTATTGATTTTGCAGTCAGGATGGGCGGGCCCAGATTGACTGCTGCGCGCGATGTGCGCCGCGTCCCATTCCTGCCACGTTTTTCGCATCGTCGACGACAAGAAAGACGATGTTGAGAAGAAAAACGGCCACTTTGTATTGATTTTTACAGCCCGGATGGGAGGTCCTGGATTGGGTTGCTATCGGCCAGAATACGAGGTAGGTGGGGGTATATAATAATAAGGAACAAGGATGGGGGTGGGGGTGGTGGTGGTGGTGGTGGTGGTGGTGGTGGTGGTGGTGGTGGTGGTGGTGGTGGTGGGTTGTGGTGTGGTGGTGGTGGTGGTGTTGGTGGTGGTGGTGGTGGTCGGTGTGGTGGTGGTGGTGGCGTGGTGTGGTGTTGGTGGTGTGGTGGTGGGGGTGTGTGGGTAGGGTGGGTGGTCGGGTGGTGGGTTGGTGGGGGGTGGAGGGTGGTGGGTGGTGGGTGGGTGGAGGGTGGTGGGTGGTGGGTGGTGGGTGGTGGGTGGTGGGTGGTGGGTAGTGGGTGGTGGGTGGTGGGTGGGTGGAGGGTGGTGGGTGGTAGGTGGTGGGTGGTGGGCGGTGGGTGGAGGGTGGTGGGTGGTGGGTGGGTGGTGGTGGGTGGTGGGTGGTGGGTGGGTGGTGGGTGATGGGTGGTGGGTGGTGTGTTGCGGGTGGTGATGATGGTGGTGGTGGTGGTGGTGGTGGTAGTGGTGGCTTGGATAAGCGTCTGGTGGAGCCGCGGGCACAGCCCCTGTAGCGGTACCTCCCACTCGGGGATGGCTGGGGGACAGCTCACCACCCGTCGCAGGCGCCTAGTACCGCAGCGTCACTGTGCCGGTGGTGGTGGTGGTGGTGGTGGTGGTGGTGGTGCTGGTGCTGGTGCTGGTGGTGATGGTAGTTCTGGCTTGGATAAGCGTCTGGTGGAGCCGCGGGCACAGCCCCTTTAGCGGTACCTCCCACTCGGGGATGGCTGGGGGACAGCTCACCACCCGTCGCAGGGGCCTAGTACCGCAGAGTTACTGTGCCCCTCGGTCCGAGAGCCTGCCTGGGGTTTTCCCTTGTGGAAGCCGCCTCTTCCCAACGCGTCCCCAGGGCGGCCAACAGTGACTATCTCCTGTACCTGGGGGCGGGAACTCCAAAACAGGAGAGAGCAACGGCTGGGACCCCGCCACTGGAGCGGGGGGAACAAAGCGATCCCTCCACGGGGGGCCCCAGCAGCCTACCGTGCCGGGAGAACAACAGGAGACGCGAGAGGGGGGGTGAGCAGCGTGAGAGCGCCCGATCACCACCGCTGGGGCCCCGCCCGTCCGAGCCAACCCCGGGGCCACCGCAGGGCGCAGCTGCGAGGCGTTCGGAGGAGACCGGAGGAGGCCCTCCACGGAGTGCGGCACCCCCGCCCCCACCCCAGTTCAGCTACGGGGCGCGGCCCTGCCTGCGGGGAGGGACGGGGGGGGGAGAGATGAACCCGCCCTCCACTCCCATCCCTCCCACCCTTCGCCCCGGGAGGCCCTGGACCCACGCCGAGGCGGGGCGGCCCGGTTTTCGAGGCGAAACCCACGCAGCGACAAGGGGGCCCCACACGCAAAGAGCAGACCCCAGCCCCAGACTCCCCAGCAGGACCCGAGACCCCCCACCAGGACACGCTCAGCCACAGCCCTGGGTCTGGGCGCTTCCCAGGCGGCGGAGGGGGGGGGCTCTGCGGGCGGCGGCGGCTGCTGGCGCATGCTCTCAGGCCCGCCCAGCCCAGAACCTCAGCTGCCGCTTGTCGACGTTCGCGGCGAGCAAGACCGCCTCCAGGCACCCCGCCTCTCCCGGCCGGGCTGACAACAATGCCAGTGCGCAAGCCTCTTGAGAGGCCGGCTGCGGCTGCGCCCGCGCCGCCCAGGAAGCCGCACGGCCCTCCTCCGTCCCCCGGGCAGCCGCTGCATGCGTGGAAGGAAAGGCTGCGTTGGCGCGAGCCGCAGAGGACGCAGGACTGCACGGCTGCCCAGGACCTGCGTCCGCCCACGTGTCCAAGGACGAAGAGGCCAGCCCTCCATTGGCTCAGGGACCTCATGCCCTGCAGCACCTCCCATGGCAACCCGCCTCTGCGGGCGGCCGCGACGTCCCTCACCGGCCCCTCCCACAGGGAGAGCAGGGGAACTGGGCGGTCGTGGGCTCTCGCCCTGGCCTGCCTCTCCCCCTAGCACGCTCGCGCCACCTGCTGCTGGACGGCCTCGAGGTACGCCTCCCGCGACTCCCCCGGGCGGGCCTGTGACCAGGCGGGCCAATCCGACACGCCCCAGACCACGAGCAGCCTAGCAGACTGACTCGCCCAGGACATCGCCTGGGACGCGTGGGCCGCCTGGAAAACAGACCGGTGGAGGTCATTTTCGGGGAGGGCCCATAGCCCGGAGCGACGCTGGGCCATATCGACCACGCCCCGCCCCGCACCGGAGAGGACCCATCCCAGCTCCGCCTCTGCTGCCGACGACGACCGCCACGGCGGGGCCCCGAGGAGGACCCGGGCCCAGCGGCTCCTCGCAGCCCTCCGCGACGCACCACAACCACCGCCCGAAGCGGAGGCCCCCGTCTATCTTCATCTCAAGGATGCTGGCCGCCACTTCCGCGGGGACGTCGCCACTGGCCACTTGGCCCGCCAAGGAGCCGACCTAAGGCGGTCGCCGCGGCCAGGCGCATGCTGCACATCGCGCGCAGGTCCAGGTCGCCCCGCCACGGAAGACCCAGCCACTTGTGCACTTGCACCACCCCCAACTGCGCGGGCTCCCTCCCCCGCAGGCGGAGCTCAAGTGGCCGCGCAGCCAGGGCAGCCGCGCGGGCTGAAGGTGCTCCAGACACGAGGACTGCATGCTTGGAAGCCTTCGCATGGGGGCTGGCTTTCTCTGCGAATGCCCACCGGGCCAGGATTTCCACCGCCTGGGCGGAGCCCAGCGACGAGCCCAGTAAGACAGGGTCGTCCGCGTGCAGGATTGCAGCAAGCCAAGCCGGCGCGGCCCGGTCCGATGCCAGGAGGGCAGAGGCCTCGAGGTCCAGGCGCGCTGTGAGCTCCGCATCAGACGGAAGGTCCCTCCCTTCGCTGCTGGCGCGCAGCAGGGAGTCGACCATGCCGTCCCTGGGCAGACCCGTGCACTGCCATACTCTGTTCCGCCCAAGCCCCCGCGTCGCAGAGCGCCCTCGGCAGGCCGTCCATGTAGCACGGGAAGCACACCGGCCCGACGGTGCCCCCCTCTGCTAGGCCCTGCTGCATGCAGGCGATGGCCACGCCGTTGATGTTGGCATGGACCAGATCCTCTTGGAGAACACTGCAGAGGAGGGCGAAGCACCCGTCGCGGGGAAGCCCTCTGGAGGTCACCCGAGACTGCCCACGGGGCCCTCCCCTGCTCCACGGCCTGCGACGCAAGCTCGCAGCAGATGGGCGTCCCCAGCGTCCCAGACGTGGCCGCTCTGGCCAGGAAGGACAGGGGACAGCACCTTCGCCCTGGCCCGCGGGCACAGGACGGCCTCCTGGAGCACACCCTGCGAAATGCTTAAGAAATCATGGGTTCAGAAATTCATAGTCTCAGAACTTGAATAAAAACCCAACCTTTCTGTTGAAATTTTAAGATTTACATTGAAACGTTAAGAATAATCGAGACTCTGGCCGAAAACTTAGGTTTTCTTAAGCATCGCCTAAGGTGCAGGCCGGATTGCATCTTGCACCATGACCAACCGGAAGCTCTCCCCGAGCTCAGGGGGGCCTGCCTTGTGGAGGGGCACGGCGCGCAGGCTCCGCCACCCTCTCGGCTGGGTGGCCAGGAAGCTGGGGCCCCTCACGAGCATGAGCAGCCAAACCACCGTGTCGAGCGGGGCGCCTGCCATCTGGAGGACCATGCGAGGCACCAGGTCCGGCGTCGTCGCGTCCGCGGAGGACCACCCCGCGAGCACCTGCTCTGTAAAGGGGCCCTGGGACACACAAGTAAGCACACACACACACACAAAATAATAGGATTCCCCCTACTTTCGCATATGTTCTTGGCCCTTCGTCTTCCCCCCCACTTCCCACATTCTCCCATTTTTGTCCTGGGAACCGTCGATGCATCGTGTCTGCGTGTCTTCTTCCCCCTCCTGCCTTCGCCTCCCTCTGGGGCGCTGGGCCCCTCCAGCCCTCCGTGCCCTCGCCGCGCCCAGGCCCTCCCCGCTGCGCCACGGGTGCGCACCGCGGCCCGGGCCGGAGCGTGCCTCCCCGCGCCCCGCTCGCCCGGCCACCGGGACCAGGGCTGAACCTCAACGGTGCGTCTCGTCTTCGTTTTGCTTTCGTGCTCCCGCTCTTGTCTTCCATCCGCCCGCAGCGCAGAACGGAAGCGGAACGAAAGCGGCCCACGACTCCTCCCCCTCCTCGTCCTCCTCCTCCTCCTCCTCCTTCTTCTCCTCCGCCTTCTCCTTTTCCCATTCCTCGTCCTCCTCCTCCTCCTCCTCCTCCTCGTCCTCACCCTTCTCATCCTCCTCCGCCTCTTCTTCTTCCTCCTCCTCCTCCGCCTCCTCCCCCCATCGCCAAAACACCGTTCGGGTCCACCCCTGACCAGGACTGCTCGCGGAGTGGCGTGCACCAGGCCGCCAGCGAGTCCGCCGGGGAGAGCGACCCCCGCCCCCTGCCCGCAGGCATGGCGCCGGCTGGACCGCAGGGGGCTCCAAGGCGCGCAGTTTTTTTCCGTTTAGCCCAAGGAGCAAATTGGCCTTCTGCCCAGGAGTCCCACGAGTCGTAGGGAGCCCACGAGTCATAGGAAACTGGAAGGCCCCAATCGGCAAGGACTGCACCTCCACTCCATGGAGCTGGAACCCCGAGGGGGTCTCACAAAAAGACAGCGGGCCACATGGACAGCGGCAGCAGCAGCAGGGAAAAGGGAAGCAGGCGGCAGAGAGGAAAGAGGCAGATATGAAGGGGCCCTGGGACACACAAATAAATACACGCAAATAACCTGATTCCCCATATTTTCGCATATTTTCTGGGTGTTCGTCTTCCCCCCCACTTCCCATACTTTCCCATATTTTCTGGGGAATCGACAATTAATTGTGTCTGTGTTTTTTCCCTCCTGAAGAGACAAGAGCAGCAGGGAGAGAGGCGGGAAAGCGAGCGAGAGAGGGGGCGCCAGGACGCGAAGGCAGCGCGCCACCTGGACCGCGGAAGCGCCGCCCTCCTCCAGCGCTGCCCGGATCCGACTGCCCAGCGGGCGCTGCCCCGCCCAGAGGACATGGAGGAGCCACGCGAGCGCATCGCAAAGCCGCTGCGCTGCCCCCCTGTCCGGCTTATCGCCGTACTGCCCCCGGCCTTGCCCCGCGCAGACCCCCCGCGGGATGCCCTCGAGACGCCGGAGTGCATCCGCAGACGCCGCTGGCCCCGCTGCCCAGCCGGGATCGGCAAGCCACCAACGGAGCATCCTCAGAGCACCCCCCACTCTCCGGCCCATGCCCACTCCCAGCGGGAGCTGCGCTTCGATGAAGAAGTTGTCGCCTGGCGTGTAGTCGACGCACTGCGGCCACCCGCAGCGCACTCGACCTCTGGGCGTGTGCTCGACGCTCTCCGCCACGGAAGTGCAGTGCAGCCGGTTGTGCACCACCGCTGGGCCCACCGCCAGGCAGGGCGCCACAACCACGTCTATGCACCTCGGGGTGCCTCCACGACGAGTCTCCCGGACGGAGGAAGACTGCCGCGCGGCGGCGCGGCAGCCAGATCTCTGCCCGCAGACCCTGGCCAACGTGCGGGCTGAGGTGCACAAGACCCCAGTCTTCCAAGAGCTCAGCCCAAGACTGGTCCCTTGCGCTTGCTGCCTCCCTGTCTCCGCCCAGGACTGCCGGCTGCATGTTGATATCGCCCATGAAGGGGACGGGAAGGGGGGAGGGAAGGGAAGGGGGGGGAGTCAGAGAAGGGAAGGGGGGAAAGGAAGGGGGGGGAGGGAAGGGGGTGGAAGGGACAAGCCAGGTGCGCTCGCGCCTCGTGTGACATCCAATCCCCCCCATCCCAGCCCCTCCCATTGTGCTGTAATTGTCCTCTGTGCGCGGACGCGTGCCATAGCAGACCTGAAACTGTCACAAAACAGCCCCATCGTGCTATGCGCAGTCGGAAAAGAGGAGCTGCGCGCACAGGAGAAGGAGGTGGCGAGTGAGCAGGAGGGCGAGCAGGGGGAAGAGGAGCGAACGTAACCTTGAAGGCAGGTTCGTCCGCGCTTAGCCTCGCCGCGGCGCGCCCGCACCTCCACTCAAGTCAGCAGGAAGCTGGAGGGCGCGGCGAGCGGCAGCAAAGGCCGTGTTCTGGTTGTGGTACGTCATCGGGAGGGGGTAGTCCTTGGTGAGGTGGTACGCCCGCGTCGCAACGGCGAGGCGCGTGGCGGAGTTCGGGATGCCGTTCTCGCCGTCGAACGGGTCCGACAGCTCAGGGAGCGCCATGCGCGTGAGGAGGTTGGCGCTCAGCTGGCCGCGGGGCAGGCTCAGCTGGTGCCACATGCGCTCGCATACCATGTAGTGCTGAATGTTGTCCTTGGCGAGCTGGTGCGTGCACCCGAAATGGCAGGGGCGCTTGTCCTGGATGACATGCATGCGGTAGCTGGTGGTCCAGGCGCCCGCGAGGGCCTTCACTGTGGCCCACATCCGTGCGGGCGTTTGCGTTGCCAGGTAGGTGCGCAGACGTTTCCAGCGAGCTGGTAGGTCAGCGGGAACCCGCTGGAGATGAAGAAGATCAGGCGGCCCGTCTTCGTCATCGGGAGGGTCTTCGTCGCTCTCGGGGATGTCGACATCACTGATGTCGGAGTCGGGCAGTTGGTACGGGAGAAAGTTGGCGACCCAGCGGCGGCGGGCACGATGTTGGGCAGCTTCATGCTGGTGTAGCGAAATCAGGCTGCTCGGTTCATCTGAGCGGGTCCGTGTTCTTGAGAGACGGTGTTCGAGGAAGATTCTGCCAGTGCCAATGTTGTCCCATGCTTGCTGGCACATGTCGATGGCGATCTGTCGACGGCGGGTGGAGGTGGCGTAAAGCGGGCGAAAGGTCTCGGAGCCGAGGAGCTCGTACAGGTACTCCGTGCACCACTGCATCCAGTCTGAGTGGTTGTCGATCGCGCGGTCACTGAGCAGGATGTCGGGTAACCAGTGGGCAGCCCACGCTCGAGCGCGATCTGCCAGACGTTCTTGTGCGATTTCGGCGTTTCGGCGAGGCCCGCTGAGCGGCCCCCTGGCGAACGACTTCGCAGGGTCAAGGGACGGGGACCAGGACAGGAGACGCCGCTTTATGGTGTCTGCCATCGTGTCGGTGTAGAGCTGCTCGTTGAGGGACGTCATGTAGGCCTTCTTCGGCGTGATCTGTGTAGCTCGGCGGCGGCGCAGTTCATGTTGCTGCTGTAGAAGAGCCTGCATTCCAGCACGAGCGGCTCGCTTATGGATGCCAATCATAGCGGCTCGAGCGCGAGGAAGAGGGCCAGCTGTGCGGGTCAGCCTCTTTAAGTGGGAGCACTTGCAGTCGGGGAAGAAGGTAGAATTGGCGATGTGCTCGAAGCGTTGGACGATGGAGGTCTTGATGGACCAGCACTCGCTGCACCAGTGGCCGCGCTGCGCTGCGACGAGGGGGAGCTGCTCGTACGCGGCGTCGCAGAGCGCGTTGGCTGCGTCACGCCACTCTGCCACCGTGGCGGTGGCAGTACGCCACATAGTGGCCGCCAGGTAGTTCTCGATGCCAATGGGGACCTCAGCTTTGGTCCAGAGGGACATCGCGAGGATGTCGGACTTCGCGAAGCTGGACGGGGCGACGCGCAGCAACTTGTGGATGGCCTGCAGCTCCTTCTGGAGAATGCCCACCGAGGGTTCGAACAGCTGGCCTACATAGCCAAGGACCGTGACGGCAGCGACGCTGTAAAGTTTGATGCTCTGCTGAATAGGGGCATGGGACGCGGCTAGCTTCTCAATGCGGCCCCACCACTTGACAACAGGGCCGCGCCATTGGTCATCAAGAGTGGCGCCAGGGCCGACAAAGAAGCCAAGGTAGCGGGCACTGGACTCAACCTTGAAGGAAGCCCAGGGAGCGTGGGCGGCAGCAAGTACTTGACGTATCTCTGCGATGATGTCCTGAGTGGGCAGCGCCCAGGTCGGGACCACGATACATTTCTTGGCCTGGCGGCACAGGCCCGCGAGAGTCTCCACCGCAATGATGTGCGGCGCAAGCTTGCTGATGTCTGCGAGCCTCGCGAGGATGATGCCGAGGTCGTCAGCACATGCGCTTACCAGACCGCGCTCGATGGCTGAGAGCTCGCTGGTGAGGGCTCTGATGACGGGGTCGAAGACGAGTGCCCAGATCGTGCCGCTTAACGGACATCCCTGAGCGACTCCTGATGCTGCGATCAAGAGGGGGCGGCGAGTACCTCCCAGGTCCAGGTAGGAGTCGGGCCAGTGGTAGCAAGCCTGAAGCAGGCGTAGCATGTGTCCATGGATGCCCCAACGCTGGAGAACATGCCACATCCAGTGGTGGCCGAGGCTGGGGAAGGCGGCCGCGATGTCCATGCTGACGAAGACGGGCTTGTCAGTAGCTGCATTAGGTGAGAGACTGTGACGTCGAGCGGCGGCGTCGACCACGGCGACGTTACGCAAAAACTGGCCGCCGTTGACGAATCCCTGCTGCTCGGGGGACGTCTCGGCTGCGAAGGCGTGAAGCTGCCGGTTGGCGGCGGATGCCATCAGCTTCACATCCGAGCTCTTCATTGAAAGCGGGCGTAGGCACTCTGGAGCACGGGTGCACTCGGCATTGCCGCAGGGCTCGTCGCCCTTCGGTAGCATGGCCATGAGGGAGTAGTTGAGGTCGTGAGGTGGTGCTCGCCTGGTGGCGATGTCACGGCAGAAGTCGGCGAGGATGTCGAAGCTGTCGGGAGTACGTAGCCAAGCTTTGTAAGGTAGTGTATCTGGTCCTGGTGCAGAGTCGCCAGCCAGGCGAGCGGCCTTCTCAAGAGCCTGGGCGTCAGGTAGGTCGCGGTGGGTGAGCGCACGTCTGGGGAAGATCGAGTCGAGGTAGTCGGAGAGGGCATCTTCGGGGACATGCTTTGCAGCAAAGACGGGGGCCCAGTGGCGCATGATGGCCCGGTGCATCGTCGCAGGGTCGGAGACGATGTTGGCGGCGCCGCCTGCGATGATCTTGACGCCCGCCAGGACGAGCCGCTTGGAGAATGGCTTCCAAAGCTCGCCGCGGAGGCCTTCCCGTTTGGCACGCTGGCGCCACTTCTGACCGAGCGGGACATTGTTGGAGGCGAAAGCGGCTCGCGAGCGTGCCGCGGAGAGGGCCTTGCGCTCGTCGCTGAGGCTCGCGTGCGTGGCGTCGGTGGTCGAGGTAAAATCGTGCATGTCGTTGATGCTGACGGAGCGGCCGTCAATCTTCAAGTGTAGTTTGCCGATGTCGGTGTTGTCGATCAAAGTCTGGGCGAGGTAAACCTTCTGGTACCATGCGGCTCTGGCGATGCTGCGTAGCGTCATGGCCCTGGTTTCCTTTTTGACAGTAGCATTTTGTGATGAGAGTTCGGCGGCTGGGATCTTGAGAAGCGCGTCACGGGCTCTGGCAGCGGCAACTCTCATGGCTGCCTTCAAGGCCCTCCAGCGCGCCGTGGGAGCGAGGACAGACATGTCAACTGTGGCGAGCACTTTGGAGATGTGGTGCTTGTAGTGGTCAGTGTCGAAGATGTACGCGGGGATGCCACGCTCGGTGACCGTCTTGGGCTTGCGGAGACGGATGCGCAGATGCATGATCTTGTGGTCGCTGACGGGGCCCTTGGGGTTCTCGAGGAAAGCGTCGTCGGCGATGTAGACAGTTTCCATGAACGGCATGAGGTGGCTAGGCAAGTTGATGAAGCAGCGGTCAATAGTCGATTCGTTTTTGTTAGCCTCAGATCTGTGCGTCGTCGAGGGAGTCACAATCTCGATGACGTCGCGGAACAGGTTGCGCCAGAAGACAGGTTGGTACTGATATCGCTGTGATGCTGTGGTGTCTGAGTCGACAGGCGTGTTAATCGATCGGGGCGGGAACTCGGAGACGTTAAAGTCGCCGACGATGACTAGAAGCCGCTGCTGTGGGACTTCATCAGCATGTTGGCGTAGAGCGTGCCAATGGTCTCGTAAGAGTAGCCGATCTGCTGGAGTCAGGCATAAATTGTGAATGTTGAGAACAGTGACTTCGTGCTGGAGGCTGGCATCCGTGGTCCGAAGCCCGGCAGCTCGGCCAGGGATGACGACCTCGAACCTGTGATGAGGCCGTTCATCTGGAGGAAGTTGAAGTTCCGCCTTGTCGTAAGGAACGAGGAAGCCAATGCCGCCAGCGTTAGTCACAGGAGCGCTGTTTACCATCACGGGCGAGTGAAAAGCTTTGTGCCGATGCTGGGTAGAGTTCGCCAGCAGCGTGAGGTCGTCCAGGGTCCCATGTGTCTCTTGCACTGCGATAAGAGCTCGTTGGCGAAAGTATGGTAGAAGCTGCTGTCGTTCGTCGGCGCGGCGCAGGTCGGAGTGTCCAAGAAGAGCTCGCGTATTCCAGAAGGCGATGTTCAGGCCCTCCTGAGAGGGCTTCAGGAGCCATGGGCTCCAGCGAAGGCTAAAGCCACTGTGCGGCTGTGAGGGGGTCTGCGAAGTTGCTGGTGAACTCGGCGGCGATCTGCTTCTGGTCGTCTTCGGTAATTCCATGTCTGTTGGCGGCCTGTGACCATTGGAGCTTAGTAGGTACGTCAGCATTGCCGCCAACAAGAAGGCGCACCATAGCTTCGCCGCGGTACGATATGTAGCCCAGGGTTCTGTGTGTGCGTGCATCGAGGTCTGGCTTGATGTTCTGCATGATTTTGGCGAGGCGCTTGATCTGGACCTCCGTGCGGACGGCCTTCGGGCTCTTGTCGGCGGAGACATATAGAGGAACAGATGTATCATTACCAAGATCGAGAGTAAATGTGCGCCAATCCTTTCCATTGCGCAAAGAGTTGTGAAGACGTTGTGCCCGAGGTTCCGCCACCACTGTGCCACCGCTGACCTGAAAAGAGTGTCGCTTGGAGGGGCCGACCGTGTTGAAGATGACCATGTCCTTCTTGATGCTGGCGGCCTGGAACCATGGGGTGAAAGCTTTTTCAAGGTGTTGCTGTCCGAATTCCTGAGGGCTGCTGCACCAGAAGGTAGTGATGTCGGGGTCGCGGTCCCAGCTGCCCAGGCCGTCAAGGTTGAGGGCGGGAGCGCGTGCTTCAGCTGCTGTGATGATGGACTCCAGCTTGGCGACGGCGGCCTTGAGTTCGGAGTTCTGCTCTTCCAGGGCATTGGTGCGGAGCTTGACTGCGGTGATGTCGCGCTCTGTGGCTTCGTGGCGTCTGCTGAGGTCGGACGTGATCTGCGTGAGTGAGGCAAGAAACTCTGAGCTGGCCTTTGCTGTGACTGCTTTGGCTGTGGCCTCGAACTTTTCGGTGGCATCTTTGATCTGGGCGGCCATTGTCTCCTCGAGCTGCTTCCGAACATGTGCTGGAAGGTCGTGAACGGCAAGTTTGGAAGCGCTGTCATGCCAAGGGTCTTGTTGTCGCTTGACTGGATCTGTGGCTCCGTCACGAGGGGTCGATGCAGCGCTGGCCAGGCAATCTCCATGAGGACCCATGTCGACGATCTGAGGCCCGCGCCAGCCTCTGC
Organism: Prorocentrum cordatum; assembly: GCA_963575745.1. Taxonomy (NCBI): domain Eukaryota; class Dinophyceae; order Prorocentrales; family Prorocentraceae; genus Prorocentrum; species Prorocentrum cordatum. Next base: position 195,980 of record CAUYUJ010007969.1, on the reverse strand, counting down.
GTATTGCGCGTGTAGGTGTCTGCAGGCGAATGCAGCACCGAATATGAAGCTCAACCCGCTGGGCAGCAGGAGGGCGAGGATATGAAAGCGTGTCCTTAGCTGTCCCTGGACCAAGGGTATCCGTGCTCTGCCACGGGGCGAAATCATCTTGAGCCGAAATGGCTACGGAGGAGGAAGAGGAGGAGGAGGAGGAGGAGGAGGAGGAGGAGGAGGGGGAGGAGGAGGAGGAGGAGGAGGAGGAGGAGGAGGAGGAGGGGGAGGAGGAGGAGGAGGAGGATGAGGGAGGAAAAACAGGAGGGGCGGAACACCTTCCGTCATCAGTGCTTCACGGCACGAGAGAGTCTGGGCCTCCTGGAGGCCCACGGGCCCACGGCCGCTGGGGCCGCCGCCAGCAGCCCCGAGAGCGCCGCGGCGAAGAGCGGGGCAGCCCCGGTGAGCGCGGCCGCCACGCCCACGCTGACGCCCTGCTCCTGCAGGGGGCGAGCGAGCAAAGGCCTGGAGATCTGATGTTCCGAAAACATGGGGGGAGAGAGAGAGAGAGGGAGAGGGAGAGAAAGAGAGAGAGAGAGAGGGAGAGAAGAAAAGAGAGAGAGAGAGAGAGGGCGCCGCCTAAGGCCTCAGCAAGTCAGTCCCAACTACGGAAGGTTCGTGTCGTGCCGACTTCCGCGTTGGCGCCTGACGCCGCGAGGATCGTTCAACCTTGAACGATCGGCCGGTTCCGAAACGTCAGACCGTTCAACATCGATCGATTCTGGGTCGCAGGCGACGTTCAACGTTGAACGCTGGCGGCGGGGTCGCCGCTAGTCGACACAACGCGAACATTCCGTACGGGGATGGGCGCGTAGCGCCGTAGCGCTTAGGTGGGAACGTCCAGGAAGCCATCTTCAAGCGCAGACCACTTCTTGGCTGTTTTCGGCCTCCAGGGGCCCTCGCAGGGCCTCGGGAGCGTCAAAAAACGACTCAGGACGAAAAACTGGCCCCAGGGAAGTGGTCCGGACCTCTGGGGCCCGCGCATCGAAAAAATTGGAGCAGCCGGATGTCTGGGGACGTGCTCGCGTCGTGAAGTTAATCTTGGCGAAGGGCCCAACCATAGCCATGCAGGTGTGGGCAGCAGGTTCGCGTCGCGATGGTGTCGGCATCCGCCTCGGACCCCGTGTGCATCACTCAACCTCGGACAATCCCGGCTTCCCAGTGGCGCAGAGCGCTCGACATCTTGCGAACTTGGGCCGCTGGCGACGTTCCACCTTGAATCACCCGCGCTGGGGGTCCGCCGCCGCCGCGCCAACGCGGCGTAGACCCGCGACGAAACGCGTGAGGAGCGTGTCGAGCTGTTCCGGGCGACACACTGCGGGCGCTGCCGCGGGGGGCCTTCTGGCCCGGACCTGCCCACACCGTGGAGCAAACACCTTGACGGGAGGTCCTTTTGGCCGCTTCTGGCCTCCAGCGGCTCTCGCCAAGCCCCGGACCATCCGAAAGCGACGCAGGATGGATGAAAGACCGTCCCTGAGCTGGGCGCATTTGTATTAAAGGGGCGACAGATGGGGGGCGGAGAAGGTGCCCTTTTCGGGCCCCGATGGCCCCCTTGGGACCCTAAGGGGCCCCGTTCGGGGCCCTATACAGGGCCCCTTTCTGCAGCCCTCGCTGCCCCCCCGTATTCATCGCCCCCCCCCCCCCCCTCATTTCGCGCCCCCCAGCTGGAGAGAACGGGTCGGGACTCCCAGAGACCCCGTGCTGAAAAACGATCCTGGCGAAGGACCCCACCATGTACAGTTCTGGGTACCGCAGTTGTGAACACCTTCTTCGGTGGAGCTCCCTAATTATGGGGCCACGAGGCGCTGCACTGGGCGGGTGAAACGCAGGGAGGAGGGAGGAGGGGAAGGAGGGGAAGGAGGGAGGAGGAAGGAGAACGCGGGGACCGTCGTTGAAGGGGCCCTGGGACACACAAATAAATACACACAAATAAAAATATTCCTCATATTTTCCCATATTTTCTGGGTTTCTGTCTTCCCCCCCACTTCCCATATTTTCCCATATCTTCCTGGGAATCGACGATTCATTGTGTCTGTGTGTTTTTTCCCCTCCTGAGTCTCCTCAACACGAGGGCCCAACACCACAGGACGGCTGGGAACAATATTTAGGCGCCAAGGGGCCCTGGAGAGGGGGCCAGCGACCGCCGCCGCTCCCCGAATAGGAAGGCACCACCTATACACCAACACCGATCCTGGCCAGGATCACCCTGGGCCCAGGATCGGTGTATACGCCCTCCTGCCTTGGGCAGGAAGGCATATACACCGATCCTGGGCCCAGGGTGATCCTGGGCCAGGATCCGTGTTGGTGTATAGTTGGTGCCCTCCGACCGAAGCCCTGCCGGGGCGCGCCCTGGCCGGGACCTCGAGGCGAGGCCCCTCCGCGGCGAGCGGGGGCTCCCCGAGGAGAGGCCGCGAGCGGCGAGGAGGAGCGAGGCGAGGGCACCGCCGAGCTTGCGGCGCTGGCACCTCGCGCGGCGAGGCGAAGCCAGGACGCGGGCAACTTCGAGCGAGGGTCCCTCGAGAATCCCTGAGATCCGGCGGCGGCTCTGGAGGATGCGTCCGGCGCCGCGGCCTTCTCGGAGGGTCCCGGGACGCTCTGGGAGCGCGCCGGATCGCTCGGGCACGGATGGATGCTCGTCCTAGCCCCGTCCGACGCGTGCTCTTCACCCCAGGGGGTCCATCGCGGCGGCGAACAGCGTGTAGGGCACAGCGGTGTTCGCGACGCCGACGAGCGCCAGGGGCGCCGCGTCTGAGGCCGGCATCTCCCCGAGCTCCCGCAGGGTGCCACAGGGAGCGCCGCGGACGGGGGGGCAGAGAGAGGGCACGTGCCCGGTGCCCAGCCTGCCCTTGCGGAGGACATCGAGCGACGAGCGGAAACGGGTGTTGCGCGAGAAGACATCGAGACCTCAGGCGGCGGCTCACGCGGGCTGCCGGCGTGGCACACCGCGTGGAGTAGAGGGCGCTTGCGCGCGACCTTGCGCGGGAAGCTTACGCACGAATACCCACGCAATCGAACCCGTTTTTCGGCGTCGCTCAACGCCCAACTAGCGGAGCACAGACAAGGACCGAAGGGACAAAGAGAGTTTTCTGGACGCTTTGGGCACGTTTGTTTGGCCTCCAAGGGAGTCCTCGCGGCCATGACTGAACGGCTCGACAAACCGGCCAGGGTTGCCCCTCTACCAAGCCCGCCTGGCAAAGACATGGACGAAACATCGGGGCGGCTTTATGTTCGCAGTGGTGGGCCTTCGGGAAGCCAGCTTTGGGCCCCAGGACCATCAGCAAGCGACTCTGGATGAAAGGATGAAAGGACACACGGCATAACTGCCATCGCATCGCTCGGACGTCCATTCCCCGTGCATTTTTTGGATTTGTGCGTGTATTTTTCGCAAGATGACCCGAAGTGCTCCTCAATGGTCCTCGCCGAAAACAAACGCACACGTCCGAGCGACAC
>CAUYUJ010007969.1:97500-190000 GCA_963575745.1 Prorocentrum cordatum | reverse complement strand
CAGGACGGAACACAATTTATAGGACGTCAGCCCTATTAATTCTTGTGACTGCTATAAACTCTTAAAAAGTGCGCGGCGCTAGGGTTCGAGACACAAATTAACCGCCCTCCATCCGCAAAGCAAAACCGCCCACCCTCCACACGGGAAGCTCTTGCAAACTTTTGAAACAAATGTGCGCGGCGCTGGCGAGAACCACATTGCGAAATCGGCCCGCCCTCCAACCGTGGAACTGTTGCAAACTTTGACGACGAATGCGCGCGGCGCCAAGGCGAACGCCACATGTTGAAGACAAGCCCCCCTCCATCCGTGCACTTTCTAAGTCTGACCTTACGGATCAGATATGGTGAAGAAAACATTAGGCGGAAAGCCCAGCCCGCCCTACCGACACGTGTCGCGGTGTGGCAGGGAGGAATTATGTTCAAGGGAAAGGATGGAAGAGGAGGAGAAGGAGGAGGGGAAGGGGGACAGGGAGGAGGTATGCATTAGGAGCAAGGGTGAGGCGGAGGAAGACGAGAAGGAGGCGGAGGAAGACGAGGAGGAGGAGGAGGAGGAGGTGGAGGAGAAGGAGGAGGAGGAGGAGGAGGATAAGAAGAAGAAGAAGAAGAAGGAGGAAGAGGTGAAGAAGAAGGAGAAGGATACGGAAAAGGAGGGAAGAGGAGGAGGAGGACAAGGAGGAGGAGGACGAGAAGGAGGAGGAAGAGGAGGAGGAGGAGGAGCTAGAGGAGCTGGAGGAGCTGGAGGCCGGCCTCCCCCCCCCTCCTCGCCAGGGAGAGGCAGAAGGGCGCGGCGTGGCCATGGACGCGGCCTGGCCGCTGCCCCCCCGGGGGCAGAGCAGCAGCGCCAGGCTCCCCAGGGACAGCCGCAGGGCCGCCAGGGCGGGCGGCGGGAAGGCGTCCTCGCGGGCCGAGGGCCCGCGGGTGCGAGCCCAGAGCGGCTCGCGCCGCGGAGAAATCGCGGCGCCAGGTCTTCGCCCGGCCTCTGGGGCCCGCTCCCCCCCCCCCCCCACCCCCACCCCCTGGAAGACAAATCTGAACATCTATGCTGATGGATCATTTCCCCAGCGGCAGCTGCGATCAGAAGGGCCGCGCGGTATCGAAAGTTTCCCCCTGAACCACATGTGTAGTACAGCGTGTTCTTTGAGAAAAAAGTTACGAACAAATAGATGTCAACAAATACGGTTAGATACGAATGCTTACTGTTTTAAATGCGGGAGGCCTGTTTCTGTATTAGTAATGTTTGATACGGGGCCATATTTATGTGTATATATAATATGCATACAAATGTGTGTTTAGATACGGCTCAATATGGCACCCATCGCTGGAAAACACGTCTACCAGAAATAGACACGAGTAAATACGGCGCCATTTCACCGCCATGCCGAGGGTGCTCAGTGACCACGAACAGGGAGGACAACGCACACGCCAGCCACAACGACAACGACGAGGAGGAACGGGAGGAGAAAATCATGACGAACCGATGGGAGATGGGGGACGGCGGGCGAGCCGAACGATTACGCTGACGAAGAGGACGAGATAGAGGAGCCATTATCTTCAACCAGTGCTGTACCCCACGCCCGTCCTGGCTCCTCTTCCTCCACGTTATCCTCCTGGCGCTCCCTCCTACTCCGTCCACCTCGCTCTGTTTGCCTCCTCGTCGCGCGCCCTCATCTTCCCCCTCGTACGCGCCCATCGTCCAAATCACTCCTCCACATGCCTCCACATCATGATCCTTACTCTACTTCCATTATGAAACGCGGGGGGGGGGGGGGGGGGGGCAAACGTCGTGGGGAGTGGCACGCCGGCGAAAATGATCCCAGGGCCTAATCTTCACGCCGGCGAAAAATACGTCGCCCAATCGCTGGCGAACATTATGCACCATCTCATGGTCGCCATATGATAAGAATGAGTCTGATGAATATGATCATGATGACGGTGATGACGATGTTGATGGTGAAGACGATCACACGATCACCAGGATAATGGTGAAAGGATGAGAACGGTTCTGCCAGATGCGGTGAAGGTGAACAAACGCGGGGTATGTGCAATGCGCGAGCGCGGCTGCTGCATATGATTGACGAACATATGTACGATGCCCTTTCTAATAACCGTCAATTTTGCGAACGATATAGATGCATAGGCGCCGGCGAAAATTAAGCCGCCATCCCGCGAGGTCTGGCGGTAATTTTTTGTCGGGGCCCATCGCCGGCGAAACTTAGATTGGTGCCCAAAGGTGCGCGCTGTCAAAATTACACCATCCACGCTTAATCAAGGGAATAGAGTATGCACCCTCATCAAAATTAGTATCCCCCCTCACGCCTCTGATTCGCCCTCACATGTCTTCTCCTCCTCCTCCTCCTCCACCTCCTCCTCCTCCTCCTCTTCCTCCTCCTCCTCCTTCTCCTCCTCCTGCCCCCCCGGACTCCTCCCAACTTCGCCCTCAGGAGTCCCGGGTTTTACTCCCCATTTTCGCCAACCTCCTCGGCATTCCCCCGTAATGGTCACCCTCATGCTCCTCCTCGTCATCCCCATTACCGCCATCGCGATCGTCCCTCGAGTCCTCTGCGCACGCCCGCGATCGACCACTCGCGCTCCTCACTCCCCTTGGATCTTCCTCATTCGCCCTCCTCGGTGCTCATCTTCTCTTCTCCTTGCCCGCACCACCCCCTTCACTGTCAATGTGACGCCTCCTCCTCCTCTTTGCTCTCCCCCTCCTAGGGTTCCTTATTCCTTCCCAGTTACCTCCTGAATCTTGTTTCATCGATGTTATCCATCCTGCTCCTCGTGGTCTTTGTCGTCGTCGCTCGCCCCCTCAACTCCTCATCGCTACGGCCTCCCACTATACCCATCCCATTGTGCATTGCTTCGACCAATATCATAGATCGTGTTCGCTCCGAGAGCACAGCCAACAGCATCCGTTCTAACAAAATTGAATACGACTATATACGGCGCAGCAGCGCCATTCTTCGAACATTAGATACGAATGCAGATGCAATCTTTCAGAACAAATAGATGCGGCCCCAATTGTCTAGATACGCGTGAAACATTAAGACGCTTAGATGCGGCGGCGCTCCCGTGCAGGCCAGGGGCGCGGTTCTGTTATATGTATATTACATATATACGTACATACACACATATATATATATACATATATAATCATACACACATACACATTCCTCTTCCTATACTTGTGCAAGCCCGGACGGGGGAAAAAAACCTCCCCCCCGAACAAAAAACGGATGCCCGGGATCTGGGGCTTTGGGATCGAAGCGGCGCCCCGGGCCTCCCAGGGCGTTTTGCCAGGCCTTCCCAGCACACCTAGGGCGATCAGGAGGGTCATCGGAGACGTCCCACAGACCTCCTAGACAGCACACGAGCGCTCCAAGAGTGACCCACGTGAACTCAAGATGGCCCAAGAGGCCTCCAGGACGGCCCCGAATGCCTCGAAGACGCCATCTTCTTAGGAAAACGTGCATGTTTCGGCTTCCCGACGCTCCAAGACGGTGGTCTTCTGGGCGTCCAAAGCCACTTGGGAGGCTCGAAGATCGCCACACAACCAGGGGTTCAAGCAGTCCAAGAGAGCCCCAAGACGGCACAACAGGGTTCCAAGATGGCCTAAGAGAGCCCCATGATGGCCCAAGATGGCCCCAAGACGCCCTCCGAAGCATTCGAAATCGTGATCCGGTCCTTCAGGGAGACCGCGGTTGGAGGCAGGGTAGCCCGAGGAAGCCCCCAGAGGCCCCCAGAAAAAGCCTAGGCGGCCTCCAGAAGGCCTTAAGAAAGCCTGACGAACATTTGTGAGGCCCCCAGAGGCTCTCCAAGGAGGAGCCTCCGCAAAAAGAGCTGCGGAGGATGTGGAAAAACGCAGAGTATAGCGAGAATGAGGTAAACAAAAACATGGAGGACGGAAACCGAATCATATTATTATAACGGCGATGCCAGAACAGGCAACAACAATTTATCGCTAAATTGTCGGCTTGACCTTCCTGCCATTCCGCTGGCATACCAAACTTCAAGGACCAAGGTGCATGGCGCGAAGCGCCAATGCAGTCTTGTATGTATATATATACATATATATATAGTCACCGCTGCGGAGTATGAGATGCGATCGGCTTCTCGCCTGCACCAGGGCGCGATCGCATCTAAACACATGCATCTTTTTGTTGAGACTTCTTGCAGGGTAGCCGGTCCCCGGGACCGACCAGAAAACAGCCTAGGATGAAATACCAGGCCCCGCGAAAGGGGTCGGGGCCTCACCGCGGGACCCCACACTCAGCAAAAAGTAGGACATCGAATGTCTGAGAGGGGAGCTGGGACGAAGGAAGTGGCGGAGGAGGAGGAGGAGAAGAAGAAGAAGAGGAGGAGGGGGAGGAAGGTGCGCACCCTGAGATCATCCTGGAGCTCCAACCTTTTCACCACGGGCGGTGGTGTCCGGTTTCGGGCCCCAGAACCCTCACACATCGATCGAGCTCGAACGAACGCAACAGAAAGAGGGGGCCTAGGGTTTCGGTGATGTTGCATACTTGTTGCTGCAACGCCTGATGTAGGGTGCAGGCTACCAAGAGTACGCCAGCAGGACTGACATACCTCAGCACAAACAAGGACAGGGAAAAACGGCCACACCAGGAAACGCGAGGGGCCCCAGGACCACACACGCCAGGGACCTGGGGGCCCAGACCAAAAACAGCCTACGGCGGGGGCTCGGGGTCCCCTCCTCGCTGACGTGGCACGAGCCCACGGCTGATCCTGTCGATCGCCCTGAGCTGGTTCCTCCGAGTGCTGAGGTTGTCAGAGAGGCCTACACACTCACGCTTCAGCTTCCTGAGACTATTAACCTGCAACACTGAACAATGCCCTGCACAACGACGGCAGCAATACATTGAATTAACACGGAACACATCGTGCCCTAGAGCCCCACACTCCAGGATGAGGGGGTCCACATCCTCCCTAGAGGCCCCGTCGAGCACAGGTGGCTGGGAGGGGCCTCCTTCGGCCTCCTCGGGGGCTCCTTGGGGCTCTAAGGCGGCAGCGGCATCGAGGGCAGCGGCCACGCGCGCATCACTCACTGGCATCTCCCACACGTCGAGGGACGTCCTGAAGAACTCATTTGTGAGGGCCTGGGTGATCTTGCTGGGCACACACTTCCGACCCCCACCCACACGCAGATTGTCGAAGGATGCAGGCGTGCGGGCTGAGGCCCCGCACCTTCTACACTTGAAAACGCCCGTCTTGACGTTCTTGTACAATACATGATCATCCGCTTTTTGAAAGAGCACAGGCGCACGAATCTCAACTGGACGGGGCCCTGGAAACACATCTCGTCCGTACTTCTGAGACTCCACCACCCTCTGGATTCCCCAGGACACATACTGAAGAACCAGTCGGTGCTCTTTCAGGGCGGACGCCACGCTCTCAGTCGTCACCTTTGCGACAGCATGTTGAGCAGCGCCAACTCTTGCGAAAAAGTCCGCCCAGGCATTGCCGAGCCAATCTTGAATTTCCGTAGTACCAGCCCCGCTCGACACCACAGCTTCGATGTCTCGATGCGCAGGGGTCCACTGGAATGCTGGAGGCGGCAGCTTCTTGTCCCGCCTCTCAGCTGCAATAAAAATATCTCGCCACACACGTGCATGCTGCTTTCGGCCGTGCTGAAGTTCGTCCATCCAAGCATTCCCCTCCTCCACCAAAGAGAGTAAATCGCTCACGAAAACCTCGTGGTTTGGATGAACAACCAGCCCCATACGTATAGCATATCTTTCAGCACGACCGACTGTCTGGATTAGATACGGCAATGGGCCGAAAATCGCCCGCTTCGGCAAGAAAGTGTCGGGGTCCAACTGGCATAGGCCCCAGCCACACCTCCTGGTTTCTGGCACATTCGACCCGAACCCCGAACCGTCCGTGTACGACTTTGGCCCCCATTGCCCTTCGGTATCGCCCCAGTACAAAACTTCAGAACTCACAGAATCTCTCGGAGGTAGCCCGACAGGAAGCTCAGGGATCCCATAGACAGGGTATGTGTAGTCCCATTCGGGACGACCTGCCCCGACTCCAGAATTCACCAGGCGATCTCGCACTTCGACGAGCTGTTCAGGCAGGGCAGCAAATTCATCATCGGGGTCGCCCTCCAAGAGAGCAGGGCAGTCGTACAGAATGTGTCCCCAGCATTCGTTGATCTGGCGACCACAAGCTGCGCAGGGACGGAATCGGCCTCCAGCCTTCAAATCCAGCCTGGCAGGTATAGGGATACCGTCGGCCCAGTGTGCCTGAATCGCTCCAAGACGCTTCACGCATCGAATCCCTTTTATCGCATACCTGAGGGCCCTGTGCCAGACTGGAATAGCTACTCCGTCACCCACAGTATAAAGATGCCGCAAGAGGCGGCCGTGTTGCCACCTCTGCACTCCCTCGGTCAAGAAGTGCTTGAAATCTGCTGGGCTCAGCGTCCTGAGGTCGTAGACTCGGCCTAGGTCGTCCCTAACAACGTGGCTGGCGACAAGGTCCCAAGAGATCCTTCGAAGCGACAGCCATGTGGCCGCCATGGGGCCCCTGGCCTGGGCCCACGAAGCCTTCTGCGAGCCCCCGAACTTCTCGTTGAGCTTCTCCCAGGCCCTGTGGAGCCTGCTCGGTTGAACCCTGGAGTCCCAGATCCATTCCGAAAACTTAATCACAACCTGCAACGTCGCATGGTATATGGGGTCATACTGGTCGTTCTTGTGCGAGATCAAGTACGCCGTGAGCCCCGTGGAGGATCTGCCAGGAGCCCCATTGAGGACCGCCGCGAACAGCCTGAGCTCCTTCAAAGCCGAGTCGCTCACCCCTGCCACAGTGGCGCCGTGGCCAACTGACGGCAGGGCCCCAGTCCTCCACAACGATGTCACTCGCCTGCCTGTCGCCCTTCGCAGCATGGTGAAACGCTGGCGGCGATCTCTAAAACTGGTCAGGCGACGCTTCTCGATCCTACGCAAAACTCGAGGTCCTGACAACTCGTGGCCTAAGTTCCTCATGTGGGCCTTGAACGGGATCTTCATGGAGCCCATGTACTTACTGACGGTCTTCCAGAGACGTTTTTTTCCCAGGGATCCCGCCTGACTTCGCAGCATTTAAAACCATACCCAGCCCCTTGGAGTCGTGGACGAAGCCCTTGGCCGCAATGGCCAGATACTTGAGGTCCTCAGGGGCCTTCGAGATGGACTGGAGCCCGACATCATCCATGAGGGTGCGGGGCGTGACCGTGACCGAGACCTGGTTTGCTCTACTGACAGCCCTGTACGTGAGCAGGTAGAGGAGGAAAGTAGCATGGGTGCAACCCGCCAAAATTCCTTGGTAAGATACCTGCCCAACCGATACGCTACCAAACGCGCGAATCCTTCGCGGCTGCTGGTAACTGCACACGAGCATCCACAGCAATCGCATAGAGAACCCCAAGGCTCTCCCTTCTCGCAACAAAGCGTGCGGGTCTACCATCTCGTAGCACTTGGACATATCCAAAAGAATCGTGCATGTGTTCTCCCCTAGCAACTCGGCAATCTCCTGCTGCAAATTGTGGTCGAATGCCGAATCGCTCGAAGTCTGCCCCGATTTCGTGCCCCACATCTCATGGCAGGCATATCGATCTTGCCATTCCCTCGAAATCGGTCGCCTGAGTTTCCCCCATACACGTATCAGTGTGTTACTCAGAACAATTAATCGGTGATCGCCATCGGGTTTCGGCAGTCGCACGAGTTCGCTGTATATTCGATCTGCTGGCCAGCACAACCACCGTTCACATAACATGAAAAGGTTGCCAATAGCTTGGAGCGCGCCGTCGGACAGGACGTCCAGACTCCTCGGCGCCAACCTCGTAGGGCCAGCAGCTGTCTTGGTCGAAAAGGACCTCACCACATTCCTTACATCAGTAAAAGAGATATGGGGAAGAGCGTCCCACTCACTGGAATCCGAGGGAAGATCAGGCGCTTGAAGCCGATGATGCGTCCATACCTTGGACCACTGCCGCAAAGTCTGGTCAGCAAGCTGGTATGGCTGCGACTCCTGACAATATTGGAGTACTTCAGCTTGTGCTCGGACTTTGGACATCGCATGGGCCCGACTGGCCCCTTCCAAGAAAGACTCACGAGCCCATTCTCTCCAAATCTTTTCCGTTCTAGAACGCTCCTGGCCTAAAACCTTGTCGGCCTGGGCGGAAATGGCATCAGTGATACTCTCAAAGTTTGGATCGACAATCATCACCAACCCTTTTTGCAGAAATTCACTGAACTCCTCACCCAAATCCTTGAGCACCCACTGCTCAGCAGAAATCTTGTCACAATATCTCCCAGCCTCGTCGAACGCCTGCAGCACCTTGAAGTACTGCATCTCGGTTAACGTGCACACCGCACTGCATATTCGGAGCCGCTCACAGAAACGGTGCAGCTTATCCTTCTCCGACCGCAAGTGGGCCACCCAACGCTTTGCCGTGGCCCACGCAGCTACCCTGGAGTCTCGATATTCTCGCTTTCGAGGTGGAGTCCATGTCGTTTGTTCCCATTTGAATCTCGGGGGTCCAGCTCGTCCAACGAATTCCTGGGCCTTACCATCAACTTTGTCAAATCTCCCAGCGATCTCGAAATCAACGCCATCAAGTACTGCATCCCACACACGCGGTAAGTCACTGGGCGCCTTCACCGACCCAAACATGCCATTGATCCCGTCCCAGTTGTAAGGGTACCTCGCACATCCTACTGGTGGGATCGGGGGAAACTTCCTCGGTTCATCAGCAACTCGACACCACATGGGCCTGTCCGACCCATGGACCACCAGCTGCACGGGAAAATGTGGAGGTGGAATGGTGGCTTGGGCATTCATCACCACCGCCTGCCTGTCGAGTCTTGGAACCAAGTTGCTGGCGGCCAGAAAATAATCAATCTTGGACGAACCAGCGTCGGTAATGCACGTGGCCTCCGACGGAACAAACGCCAAGCCTGCAAGCTTCTCGACCCAACCTTTGACATTGACGGCATAGAAGTCGCAATTCCAATCTCCGCCTATCACCCAGTCCAGTCCCAGAGCCTGCCACTGAGCAATCCTCTGCACAACTGCCCAAAGTATAGCAAGATTTTCTCCAGTCATGCCAATCGCCGTCACAAAGTAAACGCTAGCAAAGACAATGCCACCTGGGACCCCACATTGCACGTGGGCGCATACCGCTCTTCCAGGATATATCACATGGCTGCCGTCAGGGGGGGCGGTGATGGTGATGTTGGTGCGAGCAAAGACCACCACCCCACTCGAGTTGGACATGGCCGACTCGCCCGTCTCTAACGCTGCTGACCACAGCCCGTGCCAGCCTGCATCCCTCGCCCTATTCTGAAATTCTCCTAAACGGGCCTCCACGACTCTGGTCTCCTGCGCCAAGAGAACCGAGCCCTGGTACTCCGAGAGATACTCAAACAGCGGCCCATGCGAGCCAGCATTGACTGTCGTGATGCAGCAACGTTTAGCCGACCTCGTACCAGTGAGAGGTGGACCATCAGCCTCATCGTTTGGGGCAATGACCGCGGGCTGCCCCCAACCGCCTGAGACAGCTGACCTTGACGCCGAACCGCCAGCACTTGGCCCACCACCAGGGGCAGAGAAATGCCGCGTCGCCGAACCCGCCGCTGACCTGGAACAGGAGGCCGACGCCGAAGCCCAAGCCCCTGGCCCGCTACCAGGGGCAGACAAGAGACTGGTGGTAGCCGTAGTTCCCCGCATACTAGCCTTCCCTGGGGGAGGGCTTCCACTGGCCTCATTCACGCAATCACCTGCGCCAGTCAGCCCGACAACAGGTCCAGCGCTTCCGAGAACACAGCGGCCGCCCTCCATAAGCGAAGGGACGAAGGTAGATTCCAGAAAAGCACCAGATGCAGAGAAATGCCGAGTCGCCGAACTCGCCGCTGTCCTGGTACATGAAGCCGACGCCGAAGCCCCAGAACCTGGCCCACTACCAGGGGCAGACAAGAGACTGGTGGAAGCCGTAGTACTCCGAATAAAAGCCTTCCCTGAGGGAGGGCTTCCACTGGCCTCATTCACGCAATCACCTGCGCCAGTCGGCCCGACAACAGGTCCAGCGCTTCCGAGAGCACAGCGGTCGCCCTCCATTAGCGAAGGGACGATGGCAGGACCCAGAACTGCTCCCAATGCAGAGAACTGCCGAGTCGCCGAACTCAACGCTGTCCCTGAACAGGAGGCCGACGCCGAAGCCCCAGCACCTGGCCCACTACCAGGGGCAGACAAAAGACTGGTGGAAGCCCTTGTACTCCACATACCAGCATTCACATAAGCCAATGGGACAGAAGCAGGTCCCAACCCTGCAAAATTAGAACCATCATCTGAAATAGCACATCGACTCAATGAGAAAGGGCTCCCGCTGGCCTCCTCCACGCAATCACCAGTGCCAGTCATCCCAACAACAGGTCCAGCGCTTCCGAGTACACAGCGGTCGCCACTCGAGCCCAATATTCCTTCCATTCGCGGGGAAGGTCCTGCACTTTCCGAAACAACCATCATTCCACTAACACTTCCAACCATCACACTGAGCACATTGAACACAAGCGAGAACCTACTCGGCCGACGGCTTTTGCCGCTTGCACATGGAGAGGTAGCTCGTCTGCATCTTCCTGATCTTGCCACGCAGCACCTCGGCGTCATCCGAGGGTTGCGCAGGTATCCCTGCTGCATCCAGAGTAGCCCGCAGATCATCCACGTCCATGGACTCAACATGTGGCGCAGGGTCCTCCTCGGGGTCCTCCTCGGGCTCCTCGGGCGTCTGCGGTTGCTGCTGTGGCTCTGGGGTGGGTGGCTGCGCTGCAGGGAGTTCGGCGAGCTTCTTGATCGTGGCCGCCATCGCCTGCAGCTCTTCCAAGAGGTCTGGAGGAACCCCCAGCCCAGAAGCGACCACCCCCAGCTGCTCGACCGACACAGAGAGCGTGGGGAGCATTTGCCGCAACGAAGGAGGCCCTTCCCCACTGCCGTCGGGTGGCTGAGCCTTGGACATGGTTGCCCTCGTCTCACATTCAAGCCGCAGGACCTCCTCCTTGGCCTCAACCAAACGCGTGTCGAGGCTCTCCAAGACCTTCTGGAGCTCGCTGATCTTGCTCTGCTGCTCATCGCGGGCCTTCTGCAGCTGCGTTTCCTTATGCCGAGCACTTTGAAGCCGGTTTGCCAAACTGCGAGCCTGCTCCTCAACAGGTCTGTCAGCAAACAAGGCCGTCTCGAGGGCAGACTTCTCTTCTCGGTACCGTCTGAGCAGCTCCTCGTCCTGGGAAAAGCCTCCACTCGCCATTTGCTTGATGAGACCTTCCAGGTACTTGATCCTGCTGCGCTTGTCACACTGCTTAGCATCAGCAGCCCAAGGAGGAGGGTTCCCAGTACCTGAATCAGGAGAAGAACGCCTTGCTGCTTGAAGCTGTCTGACTTGCTCTTGAAGCTCCGCACACTTGGCCTCGAGCGTGGCAGACCGAGAAGAAGTGCTTGGAGACTCCGACTGCTTGAGATTCTCTTTGAAGCACACGGACTTGTGCAGGCTGCACTGGCGACAGTACATGACCCCTGCTTTGTTGAACCAGGGCTTCTTCGTGACAGCGTGGACGCAGAAACGACAGACCCAGTTCTCACTCTCATTCTGCCGCCGCTTCGCCGCCTTCGAAGACATGGGATGGCTCGGAAGCTCCGAGCCCCGTGGAGAAGCAGTTGCTGGGGCGAACCAGCACTGCAAAGAAACTGATCGGGCGCAAGCGCCCTCGCACTGCCGCGGTGTCAGCGGTGTCCGTTTCTGCCTATGCGGGCTCAGCCCGCCAAGACAAAGCCCTTGAGCCAAAATGGCTACGGAGCTGCAACGCCTGATGTCAGAGGAGGAGGAGGAGGATAAGGATAAGGAGAAGGAGAAGACCGTGGGAGGTCACTGTCCCTGCCTTGCTTGAATGCGAGCTGGACCCTTGGGGAAGAACGTGAATGCAAGCCCAATACCTGGTCAGGTCGGCAGGTTGCCTGGGGTGCAGCGTCCCTCCCTCAGCAGGTGAGTGGTCTGCATAGCCCACTAGCAGGAGACCATTTTCAGGAGATGCGGAAAATGGAATTGCAAGAGTTCCACTGATTGAGGCCGGGCGGTTTTCAAAACGTGGCTCTCGCCTCAGCTCTGAGCACATTCGCTGTACAAATGCGCAAAACCTTCACGGATGGAAGGCGGCTCCTTTTCACAATGTGGCTCTGGCCTTAGCGCCGTGCAAGGATTTCATTGTTTCTCATGGATAACGTACCAGATCTGGTAGTTTGAAACGAATCAGAACTGTCAGGGCGCAACGGTTACTGATTCGCGGTAAATCCCAGGAATGGTATTCTGGTACGACTCGGGATTGCCAAGACGCAACAGTCAGGTTAACTCGTGGCGTTGGAATCATGAGAATGGTGTTTTGGCACGCTTCAAGATGCTCAGACGTCGGTCCCCAAACGGGACACTTCCCTCAGTGGAAATGACCTCCTTGTAGGGGCCTGCGAAGAGGGATCTTGGAGAGAGGGGAGATTTCAACATCGTTGATGAGTCTTGGGCTTACACTGGCATTCCTCCTGCTCTTCCTCCCACCTCCTCCTCCTCCTCCTCCTCCTCCTCCTCCTCCTCCTCCTCCTCCTCCCTCTCCTTGGCGTAACTCGTGAACAGCACGGAGCTGCCTGCAATGAGGCCCGAGGCGGCGAGGGCGGCGTGGTCGGCCCAGGGCCCCGCCCGCAGCGGCACCATCTCTCTCCGCCACGGCGCCAAGAGGGCCGGCGACCCCGGGCGGCGGGCGGGGCGGGACCCCCCGCTGCACTCGAGCCCGAGGGCGTTTGCCTTGCTGCGGGCCCCAATGATACACACCGCTACCACCGCCTCCATTCCCCCTCCCTCCTCGACCCTCCTCGTGCCCTCCTCGTGCCCTCCTCGTCCCTGGAAGGGGGAGGGGATGAGGGAGGCGGTGGTGGTGGTGGTGGTGGTGGTGGTGGTGGTGGTGGTGGTGGTGGTGGTGGTGGTGGTGGTGGTGGTGGTGGTGGTGGTGGTGGTGGTGGTGTGTATTTGTGGGCCCTGTGCCCGAAATCCAGGCGTTGCAGCATGTTCACTGCGGGCGGGTTTGCCTCGTTGCGGGCCCAGGGGCCAGCACGGGTCGACGCGGCTCGAAAGGTGCCGCGGAAAGATGGGGTTTAGGGCGCAGGTCACGATGTTGCAGTTCTGCTCGCAACGTCGGATCTCAGGGTGGGAGGGGAAGGAGGAAGGGAAGGGGAGGAGGAGGAGGAAGAGGAGCAGGAGGAAGAGGAGGAGGAGGAGGAGGAGGAGGAGGAGGAGGAGCAGGAGGAGGGAGAGGACGAGGAGGAGCAGGAGAACCCAGAGGTGCTCGCGCGGCGAGAAAACTCGCGACGAGAGGCTTCTGCCCGTTCCGGCCGGGGGGCCCCTCGCTGGACCCCAGCACCGCCACACAGCAGCTGGGAGCTAAAAGCCGGCCCCGGGGGAACGAGTCGGGACTTCTGTGGGGGGAGGAGAGATAAAAAAACGAACAAAGATCGTCGGATGTCCGGGGAGGACGATCGGCGGAGGGGCAGCCGAGACAGAACGGCGCGACTCGCCAAGCGCTGCTCGGTCTGCCTTTTTTGGGGGGGGGGGGGGGGCTCCCGGAGGCTTCTCGTCGCCGCGGCGGGGCCCGCCTCGGAGGAAGGGTCGGGCTGGACCCCTGGCAGGGCCCCGGCGGGGGTCCAGGAGGGGAGGGAGGAGGGAGGTCCGAAGAGCAGGAGAGAGGAGAGAGGAGGAGGGAGGAGGGAGGAAGGAGGGAGCAGGTATCCCGGCAGGAGGGAGGAGATGGAGGAGGGAGGAGGGAGGAGGGAGGTCCGAAGAGCAGGAAGGAAGTCCGAAGAGCCCGATCTGCCGGTCTGGTCCTGCCACGTGCTTTCTGCTCCGAGGCACCCTCCTACTGCTCTCTACAATGGTCCACCCTCCTCCCTCCCCCTTTTCCCTTCCTTCCATGTGTCCTCCCTTCCCTGCCTGAGGGGCTGCACGAAATACACGTTGCAGGTAAGAAAGAGATACCCTGAAGGTGGCACGTTCGAAGACGAAGAGGGCGGTATCGAGGGTTCGGGATATACGTGTTGAATGGCACAAGAACAGATATAACAAAACTCGTACCATGCTTGTGGTTGGTGTTGCGGCTGTTGTTGTTGGTGTTGCTGCTGCTCTTGCTGTTGTCAAGCTCTCAGTGCCAAAGAACAAAAGTTGTCGATCCCCCTCTGATGAACATTATAGTATTCCGAGTAGAGTGCATCTCCCGAGGCTTCACCCTGTTTTTTTTTTAGCGGAGGGAAATGGCATGCCACCACACTATGTCTTTGACCCCGAGCTACAACAACAATCATGTTAAGACTGGTCGCTCTTAATTCGCGTGCTAATCAACACGTATCCCAAACCCTCGGTACCCGCCCGCTTTTTCTTCGATCGTACTCCCTTTGGGGATATATCTTCCTTACCTGCCACGTGCATTGATCGTAACCCCGAACGCAGGAAACGAGAGGACGGATGGGAGGAGGAGGGAGAAGGATGGAGCACGAGAGAAAGTAGTAGAGAGGGGCTGGGAGCAGAAAGCACGTCTCAGAACCAGGAAGGCAGATCGGGCGAGTAGACCCTCACGGGCGGGTCGGGAAGGCTGGCCCAGGCGGCCAGGTCGAGCAGGCTGGATGTTGAAGCGTGAGTCCTGCATGAATCGCGAGGACCTCTCGAGCGATAGCGCGATCCCGAAGTACACCGTGAGAAAGGCCAAAGCGCGAGCGTGATTCCTGACTGTAGACGGCGCGGCGCTGGAATGCATTACGAGTCCCACGCGGCAGCGCGATTTTGAAATACTTTGTGAGAAAGTATATCAGGCGGGAGCCGTTGTTGTTGACGTTCGGGGCCCAGCAACGCAGTTCGAGCAGGAAATGTTCCCCCCCCAAAAAAAAGAAGAAGGGTGCGAGCTCCGAGAGGGGCACTTTAATTCTAACAGCACGATGTGCACCAGCGGGGGGATCAACAATCACTATTTTTCCAGAATGAGAACTCAACGGTTCTCGCCTGACACTTCCTCACAGTTTACTCCCAAAGCGCGCCCTCGCGCGGGATGTCCTCGATCTTCCTCACAATCTATACAGGAATCGCGCTCTCGCGTGGAACTTTTTCGCAATGTATTCAGACGCCGCGCCCGTCTCGCTCTGCCGCTTAATTTTCTGCTCCGAATCCCCCTCCTGTTAATACCCCTCGTGCTCCATCCTTCTCCATCCCGTTGTCCCTTCCCTCCTGCCTCCCTTCCCCTGTTTGAGAGGCTGCGCCAACTACAAATGGCCGGCAAGGAAGATACAACCCCAAGGCCGAAGAAGGAGAGGGCGGGTATAGAGGATCTGGGGTATACGTGTCGAGTGGCGCGCGAACTGCCAAGAGCGAAGGTCTCAATCAACATGGCTGTTGCTGTCCTACCCCACCATTCCTGCGCCACCGCTGGGCAGGAAGGGTTGACGCTAATAGAACAGAGAGGTGGTAACTGTCAAAGGTGAAAAGGTAAAGTGCGCTGCCTGCAAAACATTGTGGGAAGGAACACGCCGAATCTCGTTTCAGGGGCCGGCGTTGCAGCGCTGCCCGAACTTCTGTAAGAACTGTCTAAAGGTAGACGTCAGCGTGCGCAAACATTGCGAAAGAGGAAGAGACGGAGGAGCAGCAGCGGCAGGACCAGCAAGCAGCAGCAGCAGAAACCGAGCGAGTAGCTGCGTCGTGCCCGCCAGCGACTCTGTCCTCCTATTCCTCCTCCATCTCCACGCCTCGGATAAAGGTGTGCCAGATTTGGCTCCCAGCGTGCCTCCCAGACCTTCGAGGCAATCAGCAGCGCTGCCACCACCACCGAGCGCCAGTTGTCAGTGGTGAGTGTCACCTTTCGGGGGGGCGGAGGGGAAGAGCAAGGAGCGGAATGACATGGGATAGGAGCTGGAGATGACTTGAGAAGATTGGGGCTGGAGGAGGAGGAGGTGGAGGAGGAGGAGGAAGAAGAGGAGGAGGAGAAGGGAGGTGGAAGATGAGGAGGAGGAGGAGGAGGAGGAGGAGGAGGAGGAGGATATATAGGACGAGGAGGAGGAGGAGGAGGAAAATAACCAGTGTAAGCCCAAGAGTTATCAACGATTCTGGATTAAACCCTCCCCCCAAGCTCCCCCTTCATAGGCCCCTGCAACGGCTCGTGTCTACTGAGGGAACTACCTCGTTGGAAGACAACCGTTTGAAGACCCTGACGCATGCCAAAACATTGTCTCGGGATTCCAACGCCACGGATCAACCTGGCTGCGTCTTGACAATCCTGAGCCGTGCCAAAACGCCATTCCTGGGACTTCAACACCGCGAACCAACGTAACTTTGCACCCTCATACTGTAATCCTGAATCCGTCGAAAACGCAATCTCTGATACGCTGATCATGGGAGTCCGTGAAGCTCTTGCAAAGTTTTAAAACGAATGTGCGCGGCGCTACGGCGAGAGCCACATGTTGAAAAGGAGCTGTCCTCAATCCATGAAGCTCTTGCAGTTTTAACCGAATGCACGCGGCGCTGAGGCGAGAGCCTCACTTTGAAGACGGGCCGCCCTCCATCGATGAAGCTGTCGTCAACGTTAAAGCTTCAGGGTCATAAGTGGTGAGGAAGTCTGAGGCGAAACGCTCGGCCCGCCCTAAAAACTTGCTTTGGGGTGCGACAGGGAGAAATTATGTATCAGGAAAAGGAATGGAGGAGAAGGAGGCGGAAGAGGACGAAGAACAGGAGACCGCATGAGGAGGAGGAAAAGGAGGAGAAAGAGGATGAGATAGGAGGAGGAGAAGGAGGAGGAGGAGGAGGAGAAAGAAGCATATCCCCCCCCCGGCGAAGGCCGCCGGGGGGGGAGGAGGAGGAGGAGGAGGAGGAGGAGGAGGAGGAGGAGGAGGAGGAGGAGGAGGAGGAGGAGGAGGAAGAGGAGGAGGAGGAGGAGGTCAGGAAGGGATTCCGACACTGCAAGAAACTCCTTTAGGCGGGGCGAACAGGGCCATCCAGAAGGTGGGCCGTCGAAAGGGTGCATGGAACGGCTTTCGGGGAGGCGTTCCAAGATTTCTGGAACGCCTTTCCGCCCAGCGTTCGGAGCAGTTCGGTCGCCTCGGCCCACGGCCCGCTACCGCGTCGACATGGAGACACCTCGAAGCGGGATCAGGCCGCACGAGTGAAGCCAAATTGTCTGCGAGGGGCAGCCTTGGAATTGCTGTTCTGCCACCCTCTCTCCTTCTCGTCCTAGGTGTGCCCGTCGACCGCCGCGCCCTTTCTGTGGCGCCGAAGTGGCCACTTCGCCTGGTCTGCCCCGTGCACGCTCCCGTGCTGGCCCTCCCCCTGCCTCCGCCCACCGCGCAGCCCCTTGCCCCCTCCGCCGCCACCTCCCCTTTTCTCCCTTCACTCCCCTTTTCGCCCGTCGTCGTCGTCGTCGTCGTCGTCGTCGTCGTCGCCCCGCGTCCCACACCAGTGTCGTTCAGCGCCTCACTGATGCTAGCCCGCTACTTACATCTGCCAACCGCGCCCATTTTCTCTCGCACTCTGCCTCCCTCATCCCTCCCCCCCCCCTCCCCCTCCCTTCCCCCAGCTCCCCTGTCCTATTTCGCCTTCCCCCGTCCCCTTCCCCTTCCCTCCCTCCATTTGCCCCTTTCTTCCAACCTCGTGCTCTCCCGCTCCCACCCCTCCCCATTCCCTCCGCCGCCAGCCCTTCCCGAACGCTGTTCCGGGAAGGCGCGCAGCCCTTCCCGAACGCTGTTCCGCGGAGGCCGAATGCAGGCCCCAAGTGGGCCATCCGTCCGGCTGATGCTCCGAGGCCCCAAGTGGGCCATCCACCCGGCTCCTGGAGGCCGCCCCCCCCGAGGCCCCAAGTGGGCCATCCATCCGGCTCATGCACGCCCCCGACCCTCGCACGCCCTGCGCGCAACCCCCTCGCCGCCCCCAGGCCCCAAGTGGGCCATCCACCCGGCTCATGGAACATCACACCGGGGCACCCAGTACCCCTGCACTGGTCCAGGGCCCCAAGTGGGCCATCCGTCCGGCTGATGCTCCGAGGCCCCAAGTGGGCCATCCACCCGGCTCATGGAACCCCTTCCCAGAGCTCCCTCGGAAAGGCGTTCCGCGCCTCGGGGGAAGGGTACTCGCGCGCCTGGCCGCCTTGGCTCCCGCGACCCAGGGCGCCCTTGCACCGATCCCAAACCACCCCGCCTCTCCCTCCCCTTCTCCTGCTCCCATGCCTCCCTCCATCCCTCCCTCCCGCCAGCATTCCTGCCCTCTCGCCCCGCACCTCGTCGTCCCTTTTCTCCCTTTTCGCCCCGCGTCGTCGTCGTCCTCCTCCTCCTCCTCCTCCTCCTCCTCACATGTCCTCATCCTTCCGCCCCCCCTCCTTCCTCCTCCATCATCCTCCGCAATCCTGCCCCCGCCCTCCTCCCTCATCGTCCTCCATGCTCATCCTTATGAACCTCCTTTTCCTCCTCCTCCCTCATTCATCCCATTATCACCTCTCCCTCCTCCTCCTTCTCCTCCTTCTCCTCCTCCTCCCCTCCTCCTCCCCCTTTTTTTGACAACCCAACGTCGAGGCGAGTGCACCGCGTCTAGAAGGGCAGCAGTACAGGTGTGGAGGACACTGAGAAAACATGAAGGGAGAAGAGATCGAAAGCCAGTGGGACCATTAAATACGCAAGAGAAGTGGAGACAGTCGAGAGGGCCCAGGGCTGTCTAGCTGGCAGGAGCTGATTCCAGCAAAGATGGTTGAGGGACGAGGTGAAAGTGGACGGCCGAGCCATCCGCAATCCCAGCTGTGATTTCTCGCACCACCGCGCTTCCATCCACCCGATGAACGGCCCACTTGTTCATCCACCCCCTGGATGGCCCAGTTCGCCCCCTCCAAACTCCTGGTCCACGGGGTCCCGTCCCTCGGGGCTCCATTTTCTGAACCGCGGACCTCAGCGATCCCAGCGCCGGTAAGACGAAACCACGACGAGAATAAATCGGGTGCGGGTACATCGAAAATGTCTGAAATCCGGCAGCTCTGGAGGATGTCTAGGGTCTAGGGCGCCGCGGCCTTCTCAGAGCGTTCCAGAACGCTCGAGCGCTCCGGAACGCTCTGGAACGGATTTTTCCTTGTCCTGGCCCCGCCCGAGGAGGGCCAGCGTAGACGACGGCGGCTCTCCCGCCCGGGCCACCCCCGCTCAAAATCGGCCCCTGGACCCCTCTCGGGGTCCATCACCACATCCCCTCGCGTCATAAAAAATCATGGCGGGAGGTTCTTGCCCGTTTTCTGCCTCTGGGGGCCCTTACCAGGCGTCCGGACCGTCAAAAAATGGCTCACGATGGAAAACTGGTCCGGGGGAATGGGTCGAAACCTCAGGGAGTCGACGCTATGAAAACTTAGCCTGGCGAAGGACCCAACCATATGCAACTGTGAATACCGCAATGATGAATATCATTTTCGCCCGCGCTCCCTATGGGGCCACGAACCGTGTGAGGGGCGTGCCGACATGCGTGGCGGGGCACACAACGCGAGCGATGACGATAGGTTTGTGCGCGAGAGACTGTAAGCGAATGAGGCCTGATTGTGGATAAGTCTGCGCGCGCGAGTCTACGTGCATGAATGTCGACGCCCATGTCGGCGCGCATCTCACGAAGATCGCGCCCGCTTCCTTCCCGTTCTTCTTCTCCCTCTTTGCCCGTGCACGCCCACGTCCAAGGCTGCGGGCGCGGCGCCGCACGGAATCCCCGCGCGCTGGTCGCCCCGAAGGGGTCCCGGCGACGCGCGCGGGTCGTCCGCTGCGCCGAGCAGAAAGAAGAGACAGCCTGGCTTCCGCCTGGGATGCGCGGCCCGAAAGCAGCCTCAACACGTCGAATACGACGACAAACCTACGGAAATCGAAAGTCGCCGCCATGCGAACTCCGCCACTGGGCCGGCATGCAAGTTCCGCCACGGAGACCGTAGGTGGAGCTCCCTGTGGGGACACGAAACGCTGTGCTGGGTGGTGGACGACGCGTGCGGGCGGTCCCACTGGGGCCTTCGGTGAAGCCCCCCATATGGGGCCACGAAACGCTGTATTGGGTGGTGGATGACGCGCGCGGGCGGTCCCACTGGGGCCTTCGGTGGAGTCCTCTGTGGGGCCACGAAACGCTGTACTGGGTGGTGGATGACGCATGCGGGCGGTCCCACTGAGGATTTCGGTTGAGCTCCCTGTGGGGCCACGAAACGCTGTACTGGGTGGTGAATGACGCATGCGGGCGGTCCCACTGGGGCCTTCGGTGGAGTTCCCTACGGGGTCACGAAGCCTGACTCGGTGGTGGATGACGCATGCGGGCGGTCCTACTGAAGCCTTCGGTGGAGCTCCCTGTGGGGACACGAAACGCTGTGCTGGGTGGTGGACGACGCGTGCGGGCGGTCCCACTGGGGCCTTCGGTGAAGCCCCCCATATGGGGCCACGAAACGCTGTATTGGGTGGTGGATGACGCGCGCAGGCGGTCCCACTGGGGCCTTCGGTGGAGTCCTCTGTGGGGCCACGAAACGCTGTACTGGGTGGTGGATGACGCATGCGGGCAGTCCCACTGGGACCGAAACGCTGTACTAGGTGGTGGATGACGCATGCGGGCGGTCCCACTAGGCCTTTCGGTGGAGCTCCCTATGGGGCCACGAAGCGCTGTACTGGGTGGTGGATGACGCATGCGGGCGATCCCACTGAAGCCTTCGGTGGAGTGTACTAGATGGTGGATGACGCATGCGGGCGGTCCCAGTAGGGCCTTCGGTGGAGCCCCCGTATGGGGCCACGAAGCGGTGTACTGGGTGGTGGATGACGCATGCGGGCGGTCCCACTGAAGCCTTCGGTGGAGCTCCCTATGGGGCCACGAAACGCTGTACTGGGTGGTGGATGACGCATGCGGGCGGTCCCAATGGAGCCTTCGGTGGAGTTCCCTATGGGGTCACGGAATTTTGTACTGGGTGGTGGATGACGCATGCGGGCGGTCCCACTGGAGCCTTCGGTGCAGCTCCCTATGGGGCCACGAAACGCTGTGCTGGGTGGTGGATGACGCATGCGGGCGGTCCCACTGGAGCCTTCGGTGGAGCTCCTATGGGGCAACGAAACATTGTACTGGGTGGTGGATGACGCATGCGGGCGGTCCCACTGGAGCCTTCGGTGGAGCTCTCTATGGGGCCACGAAATGCTGTGTTGGGTGGTGGGTGACGCATGCGGGCGGTCTCACTGGAGCGGGCCACGAAATGAGGGAGGAGCGGGAGAAGGAGGAGGAGGAGAAAGGACGTAAGGAAGGATGAGAACACGGGGATCGCCTCTTCAAAACAAGGACCCAACACCACAGGATGGTTGGGAAATCATGACGTCGAGGGTCTTGGTCCTGACCCCTCTGTACATGCGGATCCAGCCGCGGCGACGATAGACAAGCGCGTTCCACTGCTCGCGCAGTAACTACTCGTAAACCTGGCTCTGCCGCAAGGGATCTACGATCCCTTACATCGGAGGCAAGCATGTGTTTGTCGGACGTTTGCGAGTAGGCACTCTGCGAGTAGTGCAACGCGCTCAGTGAGACCAGTGGAACGCGCCTCCAGGAGGCCTCGAGAAAAAAGGAAAACGCCGGGGAACGCATTCGTTTTCTCGGCTGTCCTCCGCGAGACGACACCGAGGAAAGAGCCGACGAGGGATGGAGCACAGACCGACCGTCCAGGCAGTCCTGTAATAACCCCTGCTCAATTGTAATTGTAATTGCGCTAATGGAAATAAAAAGCATCAGGTACGGTAGGCCCCTTGAAAAGGAAAGCGCAAACGTGATGTCGTTTTTTCCATCGGAAGGCCTCTTGGAAAGGGAAACGCAAACGGTAGGCCCCTTGGAAAGGAAAGCACAATCGTAATATGCATTGCAACAATATTCGCTGGAGCGTCCACGACGGCCTCGGCGAGAAAACAACCAACATTGTTAACTGTTCGAGGCGATTCGGGCCACGCGCTGGCGGCGAAGCCGCCGCGGCCCCAAGGTTGCCTCATTTGGACAATGGTAAACACGTTTCGTAAGATACGCAATGGTGGGAAACAACCCCAGACGAACCTAGCCCCTGGGAGTTGGCGGGGCACCAGACGGCGCCCGAAGAGCGCCGACCGAAAGGTCGGCCCACGGGCCGCAACATATGACGCGATATACGTGATGCGCGATGCACGCAAACGAGCAGGAGGAGGAGGAGGAGGAGGAACAGGAGGAGGAAGAGGAGAAGGAGAAGGAGGAGTGGGCGCCCCCAGACAGCGCCTTCGGCCCTTCGCCCTGCCCAGACCTTC
Source organism: Prorocentrum cordatum (assembly GCA_963575745.1). Taxonomy (NCBI): domain Eukaryota; class Dinophyceae; order Prorocentrales; family Prorocentraceae; genus Prorocentrum; species Prorocentrum cordatum. Next base: position 167,657 of record CAUYUJ010007969.1, on the reverse strand, counting down.
CAGGCGCAGGTGGAGGATAGAGGATGGGATATGGGGGGCGGGGGCGATGGCGCGCGGGGCGCAAGAGGGGAAGTCGGCAAACAGGACGGAGGCACGAGGTCAAGAGGGTGCATAAGGAAATGGGGAATGGGGGAGGGCAAGGGTCTAGACACTCGGCAGCGTTGGCGTTCGACCCTGGCAGGCGCCTGCCGCCCCCCCATCGTCTGGATAGGGTATACCTCCTCCTCCTCCTCCTCCTCCTCGTCCTTCCCCTCCTTTTCCTCCCACTCCTGCTCCTGCTCCTCCTCCCCCTCCTCCTCCACCTCATCCTCCTCCTCTTCTTCTTATTCGTCCTCCTCCTCCCCCTCCTTCTCCTCCCCCTCCCCCTCCTTCTCCTCAGGGGCCGATGGATGCGGGAGGGGGGGCCACGATGGCAACGCTGAAAGATACCAGGATTCAATATTCAAAGACCCTGGAACAGGGTCGCACCTGCATCCTGAGCGTCCCGCGGCGAGCGCACCCCGCGCGCTCTGCCTCTCAGGCGGGGTGCCCCCGCGTCGGCACCGCGGCCTCGGCCGTCTCGGCCGTCTCGGCCGCCTCGGCCGTCTCGGCCGTCTCGGCCATCTCGCTGGCAGCAGCGGCCGCCGGCCGCCTCGCTGGCCGCGACGCGCAGCCGCGACACAGTCATGCGCCGCCAGCGGCGGTGTCGGCATGCTTGCCAGCCTTCCTGAACTTGGGCTTCGACTTCGTCATCGGCACCACCGTCGTCGCAGGCTCGGGCAGCGTGGGCGCCTGGGTGGCCTGGGCGCCGCAACCCACCATCTTGGTGTATCTCTCGCAGGCGTCGCGGAGGGCTGCGGGGAATCGCTCAGGCGGCACCGACAATGACTTGTGAACATAATTCAGCACTTTCTTGAGCGACGAGCTGTCCACCTTCACATTGATCGCACTGGTCAAAACCATGAACCCGAACAAGTCGCATGCGCTCGCCACGGCATCCTCCCGACTCTTCATGGTCGACTCCATCTCGTCAAGCTTGGCCTTCTGCGCGGGCGACGCCCACTCGGTGCAGCCCTTCGCGCCGACCACCTGAGACCTCCACATGTCGAGCTGCCCGAGGTATCTCTGCAATGAACTGCCTTTGGCCTCGTCCTCAGGGCTCCCCTCCGAGTCGCCACGAAGCTTCGGCACGTCCTTGAACTCCCACTTCTCGATGGCGCCCTTCGCCCGCTGGTTGTCGTCCAAGAACGTCTTGGCGAAGGCGCTCGCGCGCATCATGTTGCCGTGGGAGGCGCTGAGGCTCGCGTCCCAGGACTGCTTCACGATGTCGTAGCTGTTCTTGAAGTCCGCAATCCTGTTCGCAGTCGCAGGGCCGTGCTCCTCAGCCAGCGCCTTCTCCATGGCATCGATGGCGCGCGCCAGCTCGATGTACCCGCACGTCTTGCCCTGGCCCGCTCGCGAAGCCAAATCCTTCACGACGCCCCACGCCCTGAGGACCTTGACGATGCCCTGGACGTCAGGAGACAGGAACATTTCGTAGTTGGACAGCTGAGTCGTCAGCACGTCGAGGCCCCTGACGCCCTCCTGCTTCGGAATCTCATCGAGAATGAAATCGACGATATACTTCTTCCACTGCGCGCCCACGACCTTGTCGCAGAAACCTTGCAGGAACTTGCACTCCGAGTCGCCGTCGTCGATCCTCTGCACGGCCGCCTGCAATATGCGCTGGGTGGCGTTGCCGAAGTTCATGGCCAGGTCGCACAAATTGTCCGTCGGCTTGAAGAGCTCCGTGAAGCCCTGGGTCAGCCCGATCGCCTTCGACAGCCACATGTCATTGGGAAGGAAAGGTCGCGCAACCTGGAGCGCGCCGTCCAGCCAGTCCAACACCTCCATCGGCGAGATGACGGCCGTGCCCTCTCGGGCCGCCTCTCCAGGCGGCACGGGGAACACGTCTGCGCTTGTGTCGCCAGCCAGTAGCGCATTCACCGCCGCCTGGAAGTAGTTGCCATCGTGCTCCAAGCAGGCCCTGATGAGGTCGAGCACGACACTGGCGAAGTTCGTTGCCACCTCGTTGGGGGTGCTGAGGACAAAGGCGGCGGTGTCTGGGCTCGGCGGCATCTGCGAGCACGTATCCGTCACGGATGGGGCATCGCCAAACACTTCGGCGAACCGTTTCACGTTGACGTCGGTCTCCATGATGTCGATCATGGCGTCCCAAGCATCGACCAGCGTCCCGTCTGAGATTGCTGACCTTCCCACGTCGATCATCCTCTGGATGGCGTTCAACTTCTCAACCGTGCACTCGGACTGCTCTGTCATGTACGACGACTTGAACAACTGAACTGCGTCAGCAGCGGCCTTGCCATGCTGCAAGGTCGAACCCTGGATGATGCGGAACGTGTTCTTCATGCGAGCGGAGGTCTTCTCGGAATGGCTGCAAAACTCCACCATCACCTCCCGCGCCATTCGGTCGCCAACGAACCCCGACCCCCCCCTCGAAAATGCCAGCCCATGCACCCGCAAGCATTGCAAGTCCACCCATGCTTGGTGGAACCAGCCCTTGCCTGCCATCACTTCGTCGCTGTCGACGCGCACCTGTGCAAGGTCTGAGTCGATGCACTTCAGCTTGTCATTGATCCCCTCAGAGATGGTCACGATAGCCGCGGTGTCCTGCATCCTCCACAAGATATCTCCCAAGTGCATGACGATCTTCTCCTGGGCGGACTTCGCGTGGGCTGGGACCAAGAGGCTGAGGTCCATATATTGTTTGTCCTTGCACTCATCCCCCACGAAATTGCTGAAGTCGACGTCGGTCGAAGCCGCCATGCACCTGAACCACGCGCCCACCATGAACTTGGACTTCGGGTTCTTCGCGACGTGAGTGGTGAACGTGTGCAGGCACTCCGTAACGATCTGCGCCTGACAGAATGATGAGGCGACCCCCGCTTGGAACAAAAAGACGAATTCCACATTCGTTGAATTCCAAGTTTGCCTGGAATGGGATGGAGCGGACTGTGGCTAAAGTCGGGTGGGCTGGATAATGTTGGGCTGAACTGCGTTGGGCTGGGCCCGCTTGCGTCCGCATGGCTTCCTCTGGTCTTGCTCTACCCACCCTACTCTACTCTGTCCCACTCTACTCTACTCTCTACTCTACCCGACCCTGCTTTACCCTACTCTTTCTAGCCGGCTATATAGCGTGCCATCTACCTTACCCATGCCCTATTCTATTCGCGGGGACCGTCTACCTTACCCTGCCCCACATGACTCTAGTCGCTGCTCTTCTCGGGAGCCACGGGAGCGCCCAACGATAACCCCCCAGTTGGCCCCGAGAGCGCCCCGCAATCCGCTAGGAAGTGCCATCAAGCAGCGCGTTTGGATGACGCGCGCCAGCGGTGCACCACGGGGCCAAAAGGACAAGCGTTGCAACGGTTGTTCTTTTGTCGGGCCTCCCGATACGGCGTGTTTTGGCGACGCCGAGAGAGTGCAGGAACGGCCCAAGAGGGCTCCAAACTTGCTGTCGGAAAACATGCGTCAAGGCGCTGTGTAATCACATCCGAGCGGTCCATGGGGCACTTGAGCAATTCTTAGGGCCCCCCCTGGGCCTTCCTAACTCTTGAGCTTGGGAACCTCCGGGATGGCACTTCGAAGCGCCACTGGGCCCTCCGAGAGCACGCGTGCGAGGGCCCTCCGAGACGACACATGCACTAGAGTACGATGGGGCAGACTAGAGTCGGTAGAGCAGGTACAGCAACAATATAATAGAGTACTAGAGTACAGAAGAGCAAAGGAAGCGACGCGGACGCTGTCCCGCCCAGCCCACCCCTGTCCAGTCCCGTTTTTCCAGCACACACTACTTCGGTCCACCCCAGCCCACTCCAGGCAACTTGAAACACTGAACGTGGCAAACTTCTTTTTTAGCGGGGGATGCCCCTCCCTGTATTTCAACCGTCGCTGAATTCGGGCAACTCTGAGTTTCAGTTTCAGGCTGCAGCTGCAACGCCAATGGTTTCTAGGCCCAGGGGGGGCACTGGTCCTGGCCTGGTCCCCATGTTTTTGTTGAAGGAATTTGGGGTGTGGGCCTTCAGCCTATCGGGGCAGGACTTCAGCAACTTCGCGTTGACGTCATCCAACGGCTCCGACAACAGGTTCACGGTGTCGTTCCTGCACCTATCGATGAACAAATGCCTTGCCTCCAAAAGGTCGGCGAGGTCGGCGAGGTTGACGGACATGTCGGTGGCCCTGTCGTTGACGACGATCCTTCCGCATGTGCGGCTGAATCCCTGGAGCTTCTTCACGACTGCATCGAAATCCCTCTTCCTGACTCTGTCGACCCAGTGGTTCTCCCAGGAGAACTGCTCCATAATGTACTCACGGTAGCTCTCCGCCTGGTCAACTTGGTCGTTCGGGGTCGCCCTCCTCCTCTTGGTCTCCGTCCCCGTAGGGTTGTCGCGCCTCTGCCTCGGCGCGGGAGTCGGACTCGCCGCGGCAGCACGGTCTTGCTGCGAAGAGCCCCCTGGCGACGACAACACGGGGATGATGGCTTCTTGGTCGGGCCCGTCGTCGCGAGAACCGCGCCGACGAAGACCCTTCTGCACCGAGCCAATAGACGGCGGCCTCCCCCTCAAGCCCATCGCGCCAAGACCTGGCGCTGCGATGGGCGCAACCCCTGAGGCTCCTGGGAACTGGCCGCTAGGCGCACGGCGAGATTCGCTCTCCCCCCCGTCGGGGCACGACGACCTGCCATCGTCCAGGTCCGCGCGGCCATGGTGCGCGCGGGCGCCAGAGAAAGCCACCTGCGCCATGAGCTTGTCCTCCCGATTGACGAAGTGCTCCTTGGCCATGTCCCCCTTGTCGGCGTCGTACTCGTCAGCTTTGTTGATCGTCGCCTTGTGAGCCCTACCCCGTCGGAACCTGTGCTCGCCCTCGTCCTGGTCCATCGTCTCGACGCCCAGGGTGACGCCATCTTTACCAGTAACAATCTCCATGTGAGGGTACTTCCCCCTGAGCATCGCCACGAGCTCCTCGGTCGAGCCCCAGCCCTGGACGTTGCGCAACCTGGCGAACTTCTCGAGGGGAGTGAACGTTCCTTCGACGAAGTCCTCGTCGAATGTCTCCCTCACCTTCTGCACTGTGATCGTCTGCTTCGTCTTGAGGTTTTTCCCCGCTTCCTTCTGGGCTACGCCGCGCCGCTTCTGCACGAAATCGTCGTCCACATCCTTCGCCCTGCGCATCTCCTGAAGCTTTTCCCTGCTGCAGCACCAATACTTGCGGCGGGTGTCGTAGCACTTGTAGCACTCGTTCCCGTACGGCATCCTCGGTCCATGAGGCTTCTTGGGGTCGACGGGCTTCGTCCTGTTCCACACGAGGAAGTAGGGCTTGTCGAGCGGAGAGTCCCTGTCGACCTCATGGGTGGACTGCTCGCAGGACTGGCACACGCATGGGTCGAACTCGATCCACTCGCAGATCGGGTCGGTCGATGGCTGACAGGTGGCTGGCCTGCCGCGCTTCCCCCTGCGCTCGGCCTGGGGGCCAGCCCTCTTCGGCGCCATGCGGTGAACTCACAATGGAGACTCACAGATCTATGCGCCCTGCCTGGTCCAAATGGCTGCGTGCAGTCCGAATCCACGGATCTCCCGAAACCAACAGGGACAATGGGACGGAGCCGCAGGCCGCCAGGGGCCATGAAGAAACACTACATGGTTACATGATTCTCCCTAGATACCCCATTGGCCTATGAGAGCCTGTAGGACACTTAAAAGTTGTTCTGGATTCGGTTTAATATCGTACCAAGTTGTTCGTTACTGGTGGCCAGTTGGTGCCATCGTTCCTTCACTTCGTTGCGCGGAGCGGCCCCGCTGGGACCTGGCAGCCAGCCCAGGGCCTGGGGCCCGAGGAGGCCCTGTGCGAACGCGGCTGCTCGAACCCCAGCTGGAACTATAATCTAGCTATGATGGCGCCAAGGGGCTCAAGGGGGGGACCACATCATCGATTTCTTGTCCATCCAAGCTGCTGAGGCGAGTCCGCGCACATTGCGTATGCGCCCCATGCTCTGGCCAGCAGCAAAACACCAGCCTCTGCCAAGGATGAAGGAGTCAGAGGGCGGGGCGGGGCGGGGTAGGGTGGGAATGAATAATGAAGGGAAGGGAGCACTGGAAAAAAAAACATCCTTGCTTCCTGGCCAGTTCGGGAACGGCCTGAGACGCGGGCATGGGCACGGCCAGCCATGCCATCAAAAAGAAGCGAGGCGCGCGTGCGACCTCATCTCAATCAGTCCGACCCTGACTGCTGGGCGCCAAGGTCTTGTGCGACCTGGGCGACAGCGATCTGGCGAAAGTCGTCCCCGCGGTGAGCTGCCTCAATCACCCTGGAAAGCTCTTTCAACTTTGTCCTGAGAAGCTTCGCGCGCTTGGCGTGCTGCTTTGAGGATCATGTTGGCACGCACTAGCTTCTGGACCCGTCGCTCGAGAGCTGCGTGCGAGGGCGAGCGGGCCTTGGGCGCCATGGGGCAGCAGCGGATGTCAGCTGGAATGGGCTCGACGTTTGCCTGAACTGTTGGACTTGGGCCTGTGACGGTTCGACGGGGGCGATCATCGCACGCGGGTGCCCGGCCCTTTGCCAACCTAAACCCCAGACACGTTCCTCAAAACAACCTCCCCCCATGTGAGTGTGACCCTCTACATGCGTTGCTCTTACTATGCTTGCTGTAAACGTGGTGAGCTAGAGTGACTTGTTACTACGTGACAACGCTGACATGTTACGTATTCGTGCGCATGTTGATACATCAAATGGTGATGTTTGACCACGCATAATATCTGAATCGCTGCTCGGGCCCATATTGCTCCCAGCTCGGGTCTGAGAAGACGACGCAATCAATGGAATGTGCTGGCATGGTGAAACCCCGCCGATACTGGGCACCCCCCGCTCGAAAAAGTCATGGCGCCCGAAACTCGCCGAGTCGAGTCAGCCTGGCAGCGGGCTCACCAGGAGCGGGGGATGCACGCGAAAGCGGTGGAACAAAATCTCCGCGCCGCGGAACAAAACCGCCTGACCGTGGAACAAAATCCGCACTTCGAAGCCAACGAGCGTGGATTTCATTGTAATTTTACACGTCGGCTGCACTTTGTGCCATGGAACAAATTTTTGTTCCGTGGAACAAAATGTTGTTCCATGGCACAACATTTTGTTCCATGGAACAAACTGTGTTCCATGGCTGGTGCAGTTTTGCTCCGCGCGTTTTCGGTGGGCCTGGCGCCGCGGCAAGGATGCGCACGCAGCCCGAGGGCCATTCTCGCCGAGCCCTCCGACGCCCCAGACGCCCAGGTTCTAGGCAACCCCAGACCCAGATGCAGGATCCAGAGCGGTCAGAGCGGACTCCATGGCCCTGGGGAAAAAAACAGATTCATCATCGACACCTGGCTTCACTCTCTCATCCCTTAGGAATTCCAAGTCGACCAACCTGGTGGGCGCTGGCAAACGACTGATGCAACCAGCGAGCCCGTGCATATACGACTCGTGCCTCAAAGAGTTCGACCTGCGAAACCGATACGTGAGCCTGAAACTGCCTGGGCGAATGAGCTCATTGCACACCCAGCACTTGGCCCTGGCCTTGGGCGGCGCCTTCTCGTATCTCCGCAGGCCGGGGTCGAAGTGCCCGTCCTGTGGGCTGCGGGGCGAGGGGGGGAGGAGAGGGGCGTTGGCGGCGTGGGTCGGAGCCAGGAAAAAAAGATCGCCCAGGAACCGCTGGTCTCCAAGCTCCCTTTTTGTGATCCATGCAAGTGCGATCGCGGCGTCGGATTCTCGGCGAGAATCCGACGCCGCGTTCGCACTTGTGGAACATGTCAGCTACCTGGATCTCCTGGGCGCCGAACTTGTTCCAAGAAGCGGGGCGGCTCGACAACCCTCAGTGACCTTTGCAACATCGGAACCAGCCAACGAGTTGCGGGCAAGCGGGGTCCCGACAATAGTTGTGGAACGCCAGGGTCGACCAAACATCGGCCGACGCCAACGACGCCTTTCAATGCCGAGAACCTGCGACGGCAACGCCGAGAGGCAACGCCCTCCCCAGAGGACACGACGAAACGTGTTTTCATTGAGGGGCGCGTCGCTACGATGCCATCAACCCTGAAATCACCACTTCAATCTACCCTAGTCCACCCCTAACAACTTGCAACCCAAATAATGGCAACATCCCTTTTGTCCCAAACTGCCTGGGATGGGCAGTTGTGGACCGTGACTGGAAAGAGTGGACTGGGGAAGACTCGAGAGGCGCGCGGAATCGCCTGGAATTGCGAACAAGAGCAGTCGGTTGTCGCCGTCGTTGTCGAAGGGTCTGCGGTCGCTCTCGAGTGCGTAAGGGTTAGAGGCCCCAAAGGGGCCCCAAAGGGTTGATGGCAGTAGGAGCTGTTTTTCTGGTTAGTGCAGCGAAGACCTGGGGGTCCAAGAGAGCACCCAGACAACTGCCGAGGCGACGCCATGACGGCGGGACAAGGCCACGAGGACTCCGCGCACTAGCGGGGGGGGCTGCAAGAGAGGCCCTGGCGGCCAGGGGCATGCGCGACGAGGGCTTGGCTCCGCTCGGGAACCCGCGGGGGCCAGGTCAAGCCTGGGCACGCCTCGCTCCGCAGTCAAACCTCAGGAAAACGCCTGCCGCCTGACCCTGGACTCCTGGACAATCGAGAGAGCACGGCACGGCACGGAGGGAGGCAGAAACGGAGGATCATCAACCCGAAATTGGCTCAACAAAACAAATGCATGATCCTCTGCTCGCGGGCCGTCGCGCGTAACCGCGGCCATGTCGGCCATCGCCATAACCATCGCCGCTATCACCGTGATCAGCATCATCACTATCCGCGCAGTCTTCGCCCCGCTCTTTGATCCCGCCCCCCCTGACCCTCCTTCAGGCGAAACCCATTGCCTCCGTCTCTCCCCCTATTCTTCCCTCAGGACCTCAACTCGCGTCGGAGTCGTCGTTCGAGGCTCGCGGGGCTCGGGGGGGATGCGCGAAGCGCCCAGAATTCCGAGCAACCCTTCCACATGCACAAGAGGCCCTTGGCATGATTGCTCGGCGCTGTTGCTGGCGCTTCGAGCGGGAGGGGGGGGGGGGGGCAGAAGCGCGCCGAGAGCGTGCCGAGAGAGCCCCAGGGGGCGCTTCTTCGGCCTTTGAAGGGGTGGCTTTAATTTCGCACCGCCCCTCCTCGCCTTCGGCCATGGAGCCCAGGGTGGCCCAGGGCCCAGGGGGGCTCGCGGACTCCGCCAAACAGCCCCCGCCAAGGCCCCATCGACTCCCCGAGAGAGCCCCAACATTGCGCCAGGAGAACCCAACTGGGCTCAACAGGGGCTCCAAGGCTCATGGGGGACCCAGCCGCACCAGGCTTAATCTTAAGGGGCCCCGACAAGGCCTCGGATGCGCGCAGCGCCCCATGCGAGCCTGACGTCTTGCATGCTGAGTACGTTCAACGACTCGCAGCCCGCGCGCTTCATGCGCGATAACTCAAGCCTGGGAAAACGGGCGCATACAACAATAGGCCGGCGCCCGCGGCGCGCATGCGGAAACCTCCAAGGTCCAAGCCCCAATGAGACCCCCAAGAACCAGCACGGGTTCTCAGAACGCACGAGAGCAATGCAAGAGGGCCGATGGCCGATGACGGCGGTGACGACGCTGAAGGAGATGAGGATGAGGGCGACGATTCGGGCGATGACGATGATGAGAACGAGACGGGGGCACACGGGCACACCATAATAATGAGGAGGAACCACGATGATGGAGATGGCGGCGATGATGATGATAGTGCTGATGACGATGATGATGATGATGATGATGAGGGGGCCATGGGATAACGGTGATGGGGAAGAGAAGGCTAGGGATGCGACGGAGGAATGAACGAGTAAAAGGTAAGAGGAGTAATGGGCGGACGAGGAAGCGTAGGAGGATGGGGGTGATGAAGGCGATGATGAGAGTGATGCCGACGATTGCGCTGCCTGTGGTGCTGATGACGCTGATGATGACGGTGGTGACGATGATGATGCAGCTGATGTCTGGGGAGTGATGATGACGACGATGATGCTGATGGTGACGATGATGCTGATAATGATGGTGCTGATGATGCTGATGGTGATGATGACGATAGCGGGCGATATGGCGTAAAGTGGTGATGGTGGCAACGTTGGCGATGGGGCTCTCTTGGGCCCTGGAGCCCCCGAAGGGCGTCTAGGGGCGCTCGCGGGGCAATCGTGGAGCTCTGGAGCCCCCGCGGGGAATGGGCGGGGCCCTCATGGGGCCATCGAAGAAGCCGAAGGAAGACGGCGCAGCGAAGGCGAACGCGCCTCAGAAGGACGCGAGAGGGACGCCTATGGCGCCCCACCCCCACCATTGCCCCGCCCCCATTTGCCCCACATGTCCTGTGGTGGAGGCGGCGGCGGAGGCGGAGGCGGAGGATCCTCCGAGACGCTGGCGTCGGTGACCACCGCGTCGGACTCCGCGTCGACTCCTGACTCCGTGGCCTCGTCGCACTCCCGCTCGACCACGGCCTTCTCGTAGTCGGCGTCGTCGTCGCTGATGTGGCCCAGGTCGGATGCGCCAGGCTGCCCAGCGCCCCCAGCAGGGCCCGCGTCGGGCAACGTGCCAATGTTGACGCCGAAGACGTTCTTGTACTTCTGCTTGGCTTTGGCCGCGGCCTCGAGCTTGGCTGCGCCGTGCGCGACCTTGACCACGGCGTCCTCGCGCTCGCAACTCAGCTCTGCGCGAACCTCGCTGGACCTATCAAGAATGATCTGGAAGTGGTCCACGTCCACGTCCCTCTGATAACCGATCCAAGCCATGTCTATGTGATGTGGGACATCCACTCCAGCAGCGATGAAGAGTCTCTTGAAATCCAAATGCGAGCTGGACACGACATCATCCCCCGCGCCAAGCTGAGCTTTCTGCACATTGTGGTACACGACGGGGAGCATACGGACAGTCACGGCCAACTCGCCAGCACCGACGATCTTCGCGAGAAATACTAAGATTTTGGCGGGCTGCGAGCCTGGGGCAGCTGCGCTGAACTCTAGCAAGATGGGGAACGAGCTCGCTCTCCGCTTGGCGTCGCCGATGTGGGTCAAACACCAGCGATGCAAGTTCTTCGTCGCGATCGAGCACCCCTCCTGATAGTGGTCCCTGCTGCAGAGCCCCCCATGTCGTAGAGAGCACACTGAGAACGGCTTCAGGTTCCCAAGTGGATTCGGCACAGGAGTTGGGTCGTACCCCATGCATGTCTCCACCAATTGACGCGCCTGCGCCCGTGTATGGTTCAGAACCTTGTCAACGTGGAGGCCCCCTTCAAAACAATCCACGCTGGCGCCTGTCTCCCACGCAGCGTGGTCGCTCAACTTCCGCAGGGTCGCGATGACGCTGGACCTCCTGAGGCTTAGCTTCAATCCCCTGCGCAGTGACTGAGCCAGATTTGACCTGTTGAACTGGTGAAAGTCCATGCCCCGAACTTCTTCCACTACCCGATTCTCAGCAGCAGCTCGCGCCACGTACGCGTCCTTGGATTCAGCTGGCAAGTCTTTCCATCTCTTCCTTGTCTGGTTGCATCGTGCCATCGTTCCAGCAGCTCCACCTTCGAAATTCTGAGATACAAATACATCGTAAGGCCGCACACGATACTGTCTGGGAGATGCCGTCAGAGCTCCTGCATGCAACCTCACTCCCCCCGTGCGCGCATCGCACCTGCGTCTCTTCCCACCGCCCACGTCGAAAGCTGACAGGCATTGTGAAAATGACTTCCGTATGCCACGATCAGGTAACACATCTGCCATCACATCTTTCAATTTGCTCGAATGCGATTGGGAAACTGATGCGATATAAGTACGCCGTGCCGTCGATGTGGCTGTCGGGGCCCTACCTCGGGATCGAACTCTCTTCAGCTCCTGACAAATCAAATGCTTCCTCTCACATCGGGTCGAATTCACTGGCAGGCAGCTCAACATCGACCTCAACGATCTGTGTGCTCTGCGTGAACGACATGGGTCCTGCAGGCGATTCAGCCACACGCAGCTGAACTGATCGACGCAGTCGGTGCAGCGCTCCCTCCGTGCTGCGAGTGGGCCAAGTACTCTGCGAACGGCGTCCTGGCTATACTCCCTAGCCGTTGCGAGCGCGAAGATTTCGAACTTCGGCTGCTGATACACGAAGACCAAGCGCTGCCACGCCTCGGCCATGCCCTTCATGATGCACAGGCTCGCCTTGTGCTTCTTCTCGCGCGGCAACTTCAACTCCTCGGCGGGCGAAAGGGACGGCGAAGGACGGCGGGGGGGGGGGGCGGGCAGGGGCGGCAGGCAGGCCCGCCCCCAACGGCCCCCACCCCCGCCCGCCGCGGCCAACCCCGTTCCGCTTCGCCATCGGTCCTTCCACTTCCCAGCAGAATAAGAACGCATCAAGGCCGCGAGCTTGCAGATGACGGCGCTGCCCTCGGACCCGCTGACGATGGCCCAGTTCGTGTCGACGGCCTTCGCCTCGACCTCGGCGAAATCGGGCGGCGGGTTGCCGGCCCCCGCTGGAACGCGCAGGGCCGCCTGCGCACATGCCAGAGCAGCCTTCTCTGCAGCGAACGACTTGTTGAGGAAGCTCTGGGCGGGCTCTCCCAAGACGATAGCGAGCTCTAGATTGCTCGCGCGAGGGTCGTCCCCCACGAACGCCTGGGCGACGCTGCCGCCCTTCACGTTGTTCTTCACGGACCAGTCCACGTCCCTGCCAAGCATCTGGGCGTCCTGCATCGCCAGCTCGGCCTGCCTGACCCTCGCTGGCGGGAACATCTTCTCCAAGGCTCTGTCCAACAGTCGGTGCTGGCGCCTGCCCCTGAACGCCCACGCGCTGGCTGCGTCGAACCCCTTCCACCTATATTCCAGCGCAACGACCAGCTGGCTGCACAAGGACAGCACAATGAGGTCGACCACGAGGCCCTTGCTGTGCGCCTCGTCCCTGCAGCCCAGCGGGCATCCGTCGCCCAAGCAGTAGTGCACCACGCAATCCGAATCCCAATCGCCGTTGTCGCCACTTAGAATCATCTCCTCCTGGGACGGGGAAAGGCTCCGAGCTGGCCTGCTGTATTCAAGGACTCGGCGCGCCATCGCCTGCCATAGCTCAAATTCTGGCGGGAACACGGCGCACCTCCGATACGAAAATGAACGACTCGAAATTTCCTTAATGCACTCTGAATAAGTATGAGCTGCCCTCCCGCTCTCCAAAACATGGCCAAGACGAACAATTGTCGAAGGTAGTTTGTCGATGCTGTCTAAAAACGGTCTCTGGCACAAGACGCCCGAGTGAGATGCGCACCGTACGTCGAGCAACGTGACATGGTGGTCATCATCTGGTGCCGTAGCGTTGACTGTCTGGACCGCTTTCTCCTCCATGCGTATGACGCAATTGTTCGTCACGAGGTTGTCTCGGCAAAAGATGATGGCCCTCCAGGGCGCCTCGACTATGGCACGGCGCAGCTCGAGCGAACCGCCGCCGATCGACGTGCCAGCCCCGCATGCTAGATTGACGCTCCACCTGCTGAGTCGTGACATGATAGTGCCTGCGTTTGCCAGCGGAAGAACGACGGCAGGAGAATGAACCTCCGCCCCTGCCAGGGCAACAGCGTCTCCAGGCTGGGCACGACGATGGATAAATATATGTTCGCATGTGTTGAACGTCGGCATACATATGTTTTTGCCCCGTCTGCTGAACTTTTTGGCAATACTTGCAGCGGCTCGCTGGTTGACGGGGCCATCGCAAATTCCAGTGACAGACTTGGGCTTGCAAATGAAGCTGTTGCAATCGTCGAATATGTTGATGCTGAAAACGAAAGATGAGCTCCTCACGAATGTGGCAAGGCCTGCTGACTGAGCAGCTACGTGTGAGGAGACAGCGCAATCACGACGTGCTGATACTGTGGAATCTCTACTCTGTGCGCGATGGGCGACGATTGGCATGCCTTGAATCAAAACCACACGCGGGCGCTTCGGATCATTCCCACCTTCGGACATGACACGTGCGGTGGCCAGCCGATCACTAGGAGAAACTGCTGTCGACAAGGCGTCCACCATCTGTTGGCGGCGGCAGTTGTGGTGTCGGAGCTGGCCGCGGGACATCTTCAGAGCTGTGGTCGGCTGTACAATGAAACCTCTTGCTCGTCCTCGCCCTCTGCCTCTGCCTCGGCCTGGCTGCCCTGGTAGCCGTCCTCCTCCGCCTCTCCTCCCGCCGCGGTGCCCTGGGCCAGGCTGGGCGGGCTGCGGCGGGGGCGCTGGCGGTGGATGGGCCTCCTCGTCCACCTCGTGGTCCCACAGAGCACGGAACATTCAGTGAACTCACCTCCACTCACCATTGGGCGCCATGGCTGCACATCGCTGCAGACAAGCTTCCGTCAGAAAAAACTATGGATTCAGACATGTGCCATGCAAGAAAAAGCCGAACGGCTGCTGTGAGAATTGCGGGGGCAGGGCGGCACATGCAAGCATCGCGTGGGGTTGCGTGGGGCCTGTTAGTATATATGCACACGTGTTTCCAGAACAAACATGGCCCTGTCCCTGACAAGGATCAGCGAATCATGGAACCGCATCAGGGTCCCCACATATGTTGGCATGTGTCTGTGGCTATTATATTCACCCGAACTCAGCATTCACTGAAAACATGTTTTTTTTAGACTTATGGTTTTCACCGATTTGGGTTCTACAAGACGTGGGTGGTACCTAGGAAAGTAAGGGTTATATTAACATTAGGCCAAGTACCAAAACAACTGCTCAAAGCTAGACTGAAATATTTACGTTGAGACGATCGACTTCAATCGGATAGTTTTCTTAACCAGTGGTCCAGGTCCATATATACGAGCACATTACAAGGAAGAGAGGCTTCAAAAACACGTCTAGGGTCCAGTCCAGGTTCTTGATTTTCTTACACAAAATCCGGAGCCCACGAGAGTTGACTCTTTTCCTTTAGACTTCTGAAGGGTGTAGGCCTGCAGTGAAATTTGCTCAGAAGAAAAGATTGTTCGAATAGCAACAACAATGGTCTTAGAACATGAGACCGATGAAACAAGACGGTCTCACTCAGACATGTTTTCTAAGTGAGAACATGTCGTGCAAACCCGAAGGTGTTTAGAACATTACTTGGCGGGCCTACGGGCAAGCCAGGACGCCTCGCAAATGCTTGACAAAAGTCTGTGGATCCCAGAGGGTACCGATACCGCTGCTCCCCAGACCTCTCCCAGGGTGCGTTCTGACCAGACGTCCGGGGCGAAGCCAGCGGGCGGTGGCGACGAGGGCCTCCGAGGAGGCCCAGAAACGGGAAAGCGAGGCACGGATAGCTAGTTCGGTACCTTTTCCTCCTCCGAAGGTCGCCCCCGTCCGGCGCATGAGCCGCTCCACGTACACGGCGCACAGCACGACCACCTGGCGCACACCCGCGCGCCGCCACGGCCTCGCCGGCTCGCCGCTCGCCGGCTCGCATCCGAGGGCCTGCATCCGACGGCCTCCGAGGGCCCGTGGAGGCCTGGCCCGTGGAGGCCTCCGAGGGCAGCCCGAGGGCCTGCGGGGGCCTCCGAGGGCAGCCCGAGGGCCTGCGGGGGCTTTTTCGAGGGCAGCCCGAGGGCCTGCGGAGGCCTCCGCGGGCAGCCCGAGGGCCGGTGGTCTCTGAGATCTGAGCGACGGTCCAAGAAACGGCTTTCACGCGAGAGGCTTGCCAGCAGAGGCTTGCGCGCAGCGCGCAGAATGTTCACGAGATTGAACCTCTGCGCGGGCACCAGGTGAGGCAAGTTCAGCACAGCACGAGTGAAGCCCCGCATCAGAGCCTCTGCACACTTGTTCGGAACATAGCGACCTCACGCGGTGGCCGACGCGGAGCGCCAGCGCGGCACCCTCCGCTGGAAGCGAGGGCGCTCACGCGTGACCTTACGCGAGCAGCTTACGCGCCAGCGTCGGCGCAGACGACCCCGCCCCGGTTATTTCCTGCGTCGCCCATCCGGCGGCTCTAGAGGCTGCACTGGACGCCGCGGCCCTTCACGAAGGCGCGGCGCCGGGAGCGTCCCGGAGCACTCCGGAGCGATGTGTCCCGGCGGACCCTATCGGCGGCGCGCCCGGAGCGGCAGTGAGGAAGGGGCGGGCCTTCTCAGAAGGCTCGGAAGCCCCCGGGCCTGCGGACAAGTCTTCTAAGCCTTTTCCCCCGAGGACGCAGAAAGGACCTCCCGGAAGGCGCGAGGGCTTCTGAGAAGCCCCTCCGCCTTCTGAGGAGGCCTTCTCCTTCTCACATTCCCCCCCCCTCGCTCGCCGCCGAGATCCTAACCCCGCCAGGTCGCGGCCCGGCCCGCAGGAGGAGGGGCGGCCGGCGGCGGCGCCCGAGGGGCCGCGTGCGCGCGTGGCTGCCGCTTTGCCCGTGGTCTCCCTCGAGGTTGCGGCAGGCGAAGGCGCTTTTGTTGAATGCCGGGTTGCGGCACCTGGCCGCACGGGTGGGGGAGCGCTTCCCCGGAAGTTCGTCCCGGAAGCGTTGCCCGACTCGTTTGCAACACGTGTGCTGTGCAAGCCGTTGGGCAGCTCCTGCACGCGAAGCGCCTCCTGCGCTCTGGTTCAGCTTGCACTCCCGGGCAACGTGCACAGAGCTGAGAGGTCATCAAATTCGAAGCCGGCAGCACAGGGCAGGCGGGGGGGGGGTATGGTCTGGGTATGGGCCGGTGTTCAGTCGACCTGCCTCTACCACTCGCGTAAGCAGAGGGGCGGGGCCCCTGGCCAGTCGCCACAAGCAGCCGCCAAAGGCAGCCAGGATCTGGTCAATGGGGGGTGGAAAGGGGGGCGCCGGGGCCCGTGCCGATCGGCGAAGCAATGGATGAACAACGGCTGCTTGGATGCTGTCGGCGGCTCGTGGAGGTGCTACTCGGCTTCCGGTGTTTGGTTTCGCTCTCGGATATGTGCGCCCAGGCTTCTGTTCGCCCCCGCGCGCTGGGCCTTGCTGGCAGGCTCCTAGGAGACTGGGTGCACTCCAGAGGCAACCTGGCGTGATCGGATGTATGCCAACATATCCCTGGCACGCACGAGGCACGCACTTTTCTCCTCCTCCTCCTCCTCCTCCTGCTCCTCCTCCTCCTCCTCCTCCTCCTTCTCCCCCTCCTCTTTCTCCTCCTCCCCCTCCTCTTTCTCCTCCTTCCTTCTACCGCCTCGTCCTCGATACAATTATTGGCGGCGCGCACAAGGGGGTAGGGGGAGGGGGGAGGGCTTCTTAGAAGCAGGGGTACTTCTCAGAAGCCTTCCCCCCTCCTTCTACCCCCTCTGCGCGTGGCTGACATTAAGTAGTCTGGCCGTCCCTATCCAACTCGCCTTGGCATTCCTCTGGCTCTGAAGGCCCAGAGCCATGGACGAAAGAGAGGGGCGCCTGCTTGCAGAAGTACAGCGCCGCCGCGACCTCGCTGATCATCCGGCAGACCTGATGGAGGCACAGGCCCCACTGGCGCAACACAGTTGGCTCGCGTAGCGCCCAATGACGATGCCAACGCTCGCACCAATGGCTTGGGCCACTATCTCAGGACACATGAGGCTGCACTCATACGGCCATCACTACATATTCCTCTTCTTATATTTTTGCATGTTGGGATAAAACTGTATGCATGCGTGTACATAACACTGGTACTTTGCTTTCTCCCGCCGGCGCACCGCTGAAAATAGGGAAGCAAGCGGTGTATGTAGGAGGGCTATTGAATGTAAAATGCTCAGCGAAACCTGAATTCACTCGGAGAATTAGTGAGGCCAAGTCTCTATTTAAAACTCTGTCTCACTGTTGGTCGCACGCTAATATATGCCGCGACCGGGAAATCCAACTGAATAAAGCAATTGTCTTGCCCAAACTGCTGTATAATATAGAGGCTGTTTGGTCATTGCAAGCTGACAGAGCCCGTTTAGACAGCTTCCATGTGCAATGTCTGCGAAGTATTTTCAGAATTCCGTCTGCGTACGTGTCCAGAATTTCTAATAATGAAGTCCTAGAACGTGCGCAGGAGCCGCCGCTGAGCGAGACGCTCCGTGATCGGCAAATGAATGTGTATAGGAAGATTTCGGCACTCCCGGAAAATAATCTCCTCAAGTTCCTTACGTGTGAGCCTGGCACAAGGCTGCCTGGGCGATGGGCGCACAAAAGGAAGAGAGGGAGACCCAAACAGCAATGGGCTTCCAGCGTCTATTCGCTTTTGCCTGCAGGCGTGCTCTGATTGTTTTCAGCGCTCTCCCTCCTCCCCTCGCCTCGCCCCTCCTCCTCCTCCTCCTCCTCCTCCTCCTCCTCCTCCTCCTCCTCCTTCCCGCTTGTCCTCACAAGTGGAACCGATGCGTTTTCACTGCATTTCGCATCGCATCAGCTGTCTGGCGACAGTGCGCTGTGCTAACTTTTTATTTGCCAATGCGCCGTTCGAGCGCAGGGCTTGACTGACTGACTGGCTGACAATAGTTTTACAAGCCTGGGCGGGGGCAAAACCCCTGACCCCCCCCAAAAAAAATTAGCCTGGCGAAGGACCCAACCATATGCACCTGTGAGTACCGCACGGATATGAGACGAAGGAGGGGGCACGCAAACTAGGCCCCTCTTCTCATGGGCACCGCGCCACTGGGGCCTTCGGTGGAGCTCCCTATGGGGCCACGAAGCGTGTGAGGGGTGTGCCGAAATGGGTGGTGGGGAGGCATGCGAACCCTGCCATTGGGGCCTTCGGTGGAGCTCCCAATGGGGCCACGAAGCGTGTGAGGGGTTTTTTCTTCGGTTGACTTTTTTTTCTGATTATTCCCTGCTGTGCCGAAATGGGTGGTGGGGAGGCATGCGGACCCTGCCACTGGGGCCTTCGGTGGAGCTCCCTATGGGGCCACGAAACGTGTGAGGGGTGTGCCGACATGGGTGGTGGGGAGGCATGCGAACGCAGCCACTGGGGCCTTCGGTGGAGCTGCCTATGGGGCCACGAAACGTGTGAGGGGTGTGCCGAAATGGGTGGTGGGGAGGCATGCGAACGCAGCCACTGGGGCCTTCGGTGGAGCTCCCTATGGGGCCACGAATCGTGTGAGGGGTGTGCCGAAATGGGTGGTGGGGTGGCATGCGAACGCAGCCACTGGGGCCTTCGGTGGAGCTCCCTATGGGGCCACGAAACGTGTGAGGGGTGTGCCGAATTGGGTGTGCGGGACGCATGCGGGCGGCAGCACTGGGGCCTTCGGCGGAGCTCCCTATGGGGCCACGAAACGTGTGAGGGGTTTGCCGAATTGGGTGTGCGTGACGCATGCGGGCGGCAGCGCTGGGGCCTTCGGCGGAGCTCCCTATGGGGCCACGAAACGTGTGAGGGGTGTGCCGAATTATGTGTGCAGGGTAGGCATGCGAAACGCAGCCACTGGAGGCCTTCGGTGGAGCTCCTCTTCTTCTGTCATTTTATTTATATTTCATGGGCCACGAAACGTAGTGAGGGGATATGATTTTTTCGATTGCCGAATATGGGTTGGTGGGGAAGGCATGCGAACCCTGCCATGGGGCCTTCGGTATGGAGCCACGAATGGGCCACGAGGGACGATCTGTTTGTGATTCTTTTTGATTTTGGTTTTTCGTGGAGGGGTTATGTGCCGGAAATTGGTGGTGGGGAGGATGCGAACCCTGCCACTGGGGCCTTCGGTGGAGCTCCCTATGGGGCACGAACATGTGAGGGCGTTTTGATGTGTGCCGAAATGGGTGGTGGGGAGGAGGAGGCATGCGGGCGCAGCCACTGGGGCCTTCGGTGGAGCTCCCTATGGGGCCACGAAACGTGTGAGGGGTGTGCCGAAATGGGGAGTGGAACCGCATGCGCCGCAAAAGCGAACGCAGCCACTGGGGCCTTCCGTGGAGCTCCCTAAGGGGCCACGGAACGTGTGAGGGGTGTGCCGAATGATGGGTGGGCAAGAGGAAAATTTTTAAGCATGCGAACTCGCAGTGCCCGGAGCCAACAGCATGCCACTTCGGCCTTCGTTGTGGAGAGAGCTCCCTATGGGGTGGCCACCAAGCGTAGCGTGAGGGGCTTGTTATATTTGTCTGTATATGTATGCTTGTGTGCCGAACCAAAGACCAAGAGAACAAGCAACGGTGGGGAGGCAGGAGGAATGGCGGTCGGAGAGGCATTGGAACCGCAGCACTGGGGCCTTCGGTGGAGCTCCCTATAGGGCCACGAAACGTGTGTAGGGGTGTGCCGAAATGGGTGGTGGGGAGGCATGCGAACGCAGCCACTGGGGCCTTCGGTGGAGCTCCCCATGGGGCCACGAAGCGTGTGAGGGGTGTGCCGAAATGGGTGGTGGGGAGGCATGCGAACGCAGGAGGGAGGAGGGCGAGGAGCAGGAGGAGGAGGAGGAGGAGGAGGAGGAGGAGGAGGAGAAGGAGGAACGCGGGGACCGTCTATTCAAAACGAGGACCCAACACCACAGGATGGTTGGGAAAAAACTAGACTCCCGGGATCTGGGGCTTTGGGACCCTCTGGACGGGCCTCGAAGCGCCCCCCCGGGCCTCCCAGGGCGGTTTGCCAGGCCTTCCCAGCACACCTAGGGCGATCAGGGGGGTCATCGGAGACGTCCCAGAGACCCCCTAGACAGCACACGAGCGCTCCAAGAGTGACCGACGTGACCTCAAGATGGCCCAAAAGGCCTCCAGGACGGCCCCAAAGGCCTCGAAGACGCTACTGTCTTAGGAAAACGTGTATTTTTCGGCTTCCCGACGCTCCAAGACGATTCCCTTTCCGAGGGAGCTTGGTTGCGGGAAAGGGGCTTCGGTGGTGTGTCAGGGGGTTCCAGGTGCTCTGGGGCGCAGGCGCTGGGCGTCCTTCCCAGTCGGGGTGTTTGCCGTCCCCGAGTTGCCGCTGGCTTGACTTCGGGGGAAGGCCCTGGTCCCGACTCTCGCGAGCCCCCCCCCGCAGACAAGGGATTGGTTGGGTGGGGGATATATGGGAATGCTTCCGTCCACGGGCACGCCCACCGAAGGCGGTCTTCTGGGCGTGCGAAGCCACTTGGGAGGCTCGAAAATCGCCACACAACCAGGGGTTCAGGCAGTCCAAGAGAGCCCCAAGACGGCACAACAGGGTTCCAAGATGGCCGATAGGAGAGCCCCATGACAGCCCAAGATGGCCCCAAGACGCCCTCCGAAGCATTCGAAATCGTGATCCGGTCCTTCAGGGAGACCGCGGTTGGAGGCAGGGTAGCCCGAGGAAGCCCCCAGAGGCCCCCAGAAAACGCCCAGGCGGCCTCCAGAAGGCCTTAAGAAAACCTGGAAAGCTTTTGTGAAGCCCCCAGAGGCTCTCCAAGGAGGAGCCTCCGCAAAAAGAACTGCGGAGGATGTGGAACAAAAACGCAGCGTATAGCGAGAATGAGGTAAACAGCATGGAGGACGGATGCCGAATAAAATTATTATAACGGCGATGCCAGAACAGGCAACAATGAATTATCGCTAAATTGTCGGCGTGCCCTTCCTGCCATTCCGCTTGCATACCGAACTTCAAGGACCAAGGTGCATAGCGCGAAGCGCCAATGCAGTCTATATATATATATATATATACTATATATATACATATATATAAAAAAAGAAAAGAAAAAACGTCCAGCACGAATGATACCCGCCACCTCCCACCGTTCCGCCTACGACATTGGAGCCAGCGTAGACATGACATCTGAACCTGACGACCTACCAAACCACCCCAACCCAACCCGAAGACCCGAATTTCGGGTTGGGGGGGGTACGGGTTCCATATGTGTGTTTTCAGTGTTCCCCGACCCTCCCCCACCGGAAGTGGAGGGCACATTGAGGCCTTCGGGTTGGGTTGGGGTGGCTTGGTCGGTGGTGAGAACCAGCGCCAACACAAAACGACAGATGGCGCTGGCGTTCGTCTCGCCCCTCGCGCACGCGCAACCGACAACACGAGGCGGGCCGGCGGTCCACTCCGAGAACCCTGGGCGCACCTTGGCGCCCACTGCTCCAGCCAGGGGGTACCAAGACGATGCCGTGACAGACCGTGCGGTGACCTCAAACTCCACAAAGGCCGGGGAGAACGAAAGGGGGGGATGGCAAAGGGTAGGGTAGAGAATCAGCTCACGTAGCTGATTTTCCCAGCGCCTCCCAGCGCCAGGAGGCGCCCGTGTATCCAGGAATGCGCCCGGCGGCGGGGCCGAAACCAGCTGCATGCGGCAGATTGCGTATCCCCCCCTTTCCCTATCCCCCCCCCTTCGTTCGGCCCGAAAAGACCTCGACGCAGCGCGGCCCTTCACCGCACCGCTTCTGGGGGGGCCCTGGAGGCGCTCCGGCCGCCCAGGCCATCCTCGGAGAACGACCCAAAAGTCCCGAAAAACACCGTGCGGTCACCCCGAATCCCCACTGGCTCACCACACTGGCCCTGTTCCGCACGGCCGCACCTATCTGGTCTCCGGCGGCCTCTCGGGGCGATCTGGGCACACCCTGAACACCCTCGGCGAGGCGCAGCTGCTGGAGCGCGTCCCGAAGCAGGGGACCAACAAAAGCACGAGAAAACCCCACGAGTCATCCCTGAGGTCTGACGTTACAAAAACAAGTATTTCCCTACCTAGGCTCTGCCTAGAAGGGTTCTTACTCTCTTAGCTTAAAGGGGCCGGGCAGTGCAAAGCGCCCCAGGCGGTTCCCCCAGTCCCCTGGGAGCGGTTCCCCCCAGTCCCCTGGGAGCTTTAGCTTTAGCTTTAGCTTTAGCTTTAGCTTTAGCTTTAGCTTAGCTTTAGCTTAGCTTTAGCTTAGCTGTAGCTTAGCTTTAGCTTAGCGTTTCGCTTAGCTTTTCGTTTAGCGTTTAGCTTAGATTTAGCTTAGCTTTAGCTTAGCTTGAGCTTAGCTTGAGCTTAGCTGTAGCTTAGATGTAGCTTAGATTTAGCTTAGTTTTAGCTTAGCTTTAGCTTAGCTTTAGCTTAGCTGTAGCTTAGCTTTAGCTTAGCTGTTGCTCAGCTTTAGCTTAGCTTTAGCTTAGCTGTAGCTTAGATTTAGCTTAGCTTTAGCTTAGCTTTCGCTTAGGCTTTAGCTTAGCTGTAGCTTAGCTTTGCTCTTAGCTGTTGCTTCAGCTTTAGCTTAGCTTTGCTCCCTGCTGTAGCTTAGATTTAGCTTAGCTTTAGCTTTAGCTTTAGCTTAGCTTTAGCTTAGCTTTAGCTTAGCTGTAGCTTAGCTTTAGCTTAGCGTTTCGCTTAGCTTTTCGCTTAGCTTTTAGCTTAGCCTTTAGCTTAGCTTTAGCTTAGCTTTAGCTTAGCTTTAGCTTAGCTTTAGCTTAGCTTTAGCTTAGCTTTAGCTTAGCTTTAGCTTAGTTTTAGCTTAGCTTAGCTTTAGCTTAGCGTTACTGCTACTACTAATGCTGCTTTCCTAGGGGTTCCAACTCCTAGGTAGGGTCGGACTGGGATAATTTTCAATACGGCCCCCTCGGAAGTCCCCACACTTTCCCCAGGGCCGGTCCTTCACACCGAGTCTTTTCGTTGACGGCCCCCCGGGCCTGAAGAGGGCCCACAAGAGGCCGAAAACTTCCCGCCATGAGTTTGCTCACGAGGCCATGAATCCCCGGAAAACTTCCCTCCGTGATTTTGCTCACGACACGAGCATGCATCCCCGTCCCCGATGGCTGTCGGTCCACAACGTGGGTTTTCGGCGGCCCTTCGGGACGATCCGGGCCCCCGGGAACGCCCTCGGCGAGGCGCAGCTGCTGGAGCGCGTTCCTGAGGCTCGAAGAGCGACGCGACGACGTCATGGTTTGTTCATAACGTCGACCCCCAGAAGTCTGGGCCCCTTCCCTGGGACCGGTTTTTCGTCCTGAGTAGTTATTGGACGGTCCAGGGGCCTGGCGAAGGCCCCCAGAGGCCGAAAATAAAGAAAACCTCGGTCCATGACCCGACGGGGTCTGGGTACGAAAACCTCCGGGAACATCCCGGCGTGATTTCTTCACGACCATATCTGGGTCCCGTGAGATCCTGGCGTCTCAACTTTTTCGAGCCAGGCGTCTTCGTCAGGTTTCAGGCCCTGGCACACGCACAGATCGATCCAGCTCGAAAACGGCGCGGACAGATGGGGCCTGGAGCTCTGGTCGTGATTCTCTACCATGGTTCAATGTTTCGCGCCGTCGGATCTCAGGGTCTGGAGCGCCCGCTCACCGACAGCAGCAGGGGTCCCCCACCCCTGCGGTGGCTGGGCCCGCCCCGTGGCTTTCGGGCTATAGCTCGGCTCGCAGGCGGCACTTCGGGACGATCCAGACACCCCCCAGAGCGCCCTCGATAATCGGCGGCGAGCGAGGGGGGAAGTGAGGAGAAGGCCGGAGATCTCAGAAGGCGGCGGGGCTCCTCAGAAGCCCTCGCGCCTTCTGAGAGGTTCTCTGTGCCCTCTGGGGGAAGGCTTAAAGCACTTGTCAGCAGGCCGCGGGACTTCCGAGCCTTCAAGAGAAGGCCCGCCCCTTCCCACGTCCCCCCGGGGCTCGCCGCCGAGATCACAGGCGCAGCTGCTGGACACCACCCCGGGCCTCGAGAACGGCCGAAACCTCTCCTCCTCCTCCTCCTCCTCCTCCTCCTCCTCCTCCTCCTCCTCCTCGTCCTCCTCCTCCTCCTCGTCCTCCTCCTCCTCGTCCTCCTCCTCCTCCTCCTCCTCCTCCTCCTCCTGGTCCTCCTCCTGGTCCTCCTACTCCTCCTCCTCCTCTCTCTTGGTCCCTCCTCCTCCTCCTCCTCCTCCTCCTCCTCCTCCTCCTCCTCCTCCTCCTCCTTGGAACGTCCGCTCCCCGGCCGCAGCGGGGCTCCCCCCGCCCCGCGCGCGGCCGGACCACGTCCGGCTCCAGGGGCTGCCGCCGCCGGCCGGCCCCGCCCGCAAGAAGCGGCTGTCGTGGAACTCGTCCTCGCCGGCGTCGCGGGGCTGCGCGGGGGCCTGCGCGCCGCCGGGGCAGGCCCGCGCACGGCGGAGCGGGGCTGGGCCTAAAAACGGTGTCTGTCGTGCTCGTTTTGTGTTCGTCCTCCCTCGTGTTGTCTTCAGTCCACCTCTGTTGCGAGGCGACGTCGAAACGAAGACGGCCCTCGAGATCGCCAAAACGCCGTCCAGGTCCAGCCCTGCGCTGGAGCACGTCAGGACGAAACCTTCCCCCCGAGGAGCTGGGCCAGCGTTTCTCCACCAACCTGCTGGCAAGCTGGCCCAATTTCTTGAGCACCTTCCTCCCTCCAGCCTCAGTGAAGAACAAAGAAAATTGGTCCAGGTCTGTTTGAAGAAGCTCCTGGAAAACTGGCCCCGGCTTCTTCGATCATGACTGTCTTGATCATGCTGTCAGCTGTGGAGGCCTCCCAGATGGGGTCAGACTAGATGGCGTCGGAGGATCGTGCCGCATCGGCGATGCATCGGCGACGCATCGGCGACGCCAGCGCGGAGAAAATGGAGCTCCACATCGAGACGCATCAGCGATGCATTGGCGACGCATCGGGGGAGGCACAGAGTAGAGCCACATTCCCAGACACGCTCGCGTCGTGAAAAAGCGCGACCGATGATGTCTGGCCGGTGTCGCTTTCGGCCTCTGTTGAGGGATGAAAAAAACGACCCTACCCTGGGTTACAAGTGCGTGGTCTGTAAACCTCTTGGGAACCCCCAAAGCCTAGAGCCGCCAGGACGCGGCACATCACGCAGGGTTTACCCTGTCAGCCCACAGGAGTTTCAGCGCACAGCGCCTCGTAAACCAGGGTAGGGGCGTTTTTGTAGGCCCTTGACTCTGGGGGGGCGTTCGCAGAGCCCCAGGACCGTCAACCAAACGGCTCGGGATGAAAAGCTGGATGAAAGTAGTCGGGCGCTGCCGTGTGCTCACTACAGGCGCGTTCGCCAGCCTTTGGGGGCAAGGGACCCTCGCGGATCGACCTGGCTGGAGACATACAGCAGAAAGATGGGGTCCATGGCGCCGGTCGGGTTTCTTTCGCGATGCTGTTCGTTATTATCGTTGTAATCGTTGTCATCGTAGTCGCTGTTATCGTTGGTATCGCTATGGTGATCGTGAGCGTTGTTACCGTCATCGTCGTTAACGTGAGTATTATCGCTGTTATCGTTGTTAGGGTTGTCATCGTTACCGTTATCGTCGTTATCGTTGTGATCGTTGTGATCGTTGTGCTCGTTGTGATCGTTGTTCTCGTTGTCGTTGTTGTTCTCGTTACTGGGGCCCTTCCCCGCGCCCCTGGGCAGCCAGCGGGGGTGGGTGCCCGTCCTGCCGTGCTGGGGCGCAGGCAGGCGCCGCGGGGGTGGGTGCCCGTCCTGCCGTGCTGGGGCGCAGGCAGGCGCCCCGGCATCCACCGCTCCCCGAGGCCTTTGGGCGCGGCTCCCAGTCGTCGGGGGGGGGGGAGACCCTCAGGCGCCCCGGCATCCACCGCTCCCCGAGGCCTTTGGGCGCGGCTCCCAGTCGTCGGGGGGGGGGGGAGACCCTCATAATCTCCTCCTCGATCCTACCTCCCTCATTCCCCTCCCTCCCCCCCTCCCTCCTCCTCCTCCTCCTCCTCCTCCTCCTCCTCCTCCTCTCCTCGCCTCCTCCTCCCTCTCCTCCCTCCTCCTCCTCCTCCTCCTCCTCCTCCTCCTCCTCCTGCCTCCTCCTCCCCTCCTTCCTCCTCCGCCCCCCTTCTCCTCCTCCCTCCTCCTCCTCCTCCTCCTCCTCCTATATCCTCCTCTTCCTGCTATCTCCTCCTCCCGACGGTGCGAAACAATTGCAACACATCGCCGAAAATCGCGACCGAAGCCCTACAGGCCCCGCCATCCCGCGGCAGCTCTCGAGACGCATCGAGCTGTGCGGACCCCGGGCCCCGAGAGGCCGGGCGACAGGGCGCGGCGTGCAACGATGGCAACGTCCAGGCCCGAAGGGTCACCACACCGTTTGGGGGCCACCCCTCTGGAGAGGGGATACCAGCCTCTGCTCTCGACGGGCGCCTGCCGACCTCCCGCGGGCCTCCGCGCCCTGCCCCGCCCAGGGCCTCGACGGCGGCAGGCTCCCGCCCCCCCCCCTCCCCTGCAGCGTCCCGGGTCTCGGGGGGCGCCACTGCCCCGGCGCGCGGGGCCGTGGCGTCGCCCTCCTGCACGTACCGGGAGATCAGGGCGGCCACCCTGGCGCTGATCTCCACGGAGTCCGCGTCGCAGACCAGCCTGTCGTCGAGGTGCTCGTGCGCCTGGTCGCCGCACGGCGTCTGCTCCAGGGCGGAGATCAGGCCCTTGGTCTTCCGCGGCTTCCCCGCCTGCCCAGGTGCCCCACCCTGAGGTCTGGGCGCTGCGGGTGTGTAAACAGCGGCCAGTCTCGCCTGGCTTCGGGCCCCAGGGCCATCGCGCATCAGTCGGGCCGGGAGACGCCACATCGGTCGGGCCGGTCTGGGGCTCCAGTCTTTCGCGATGTTGCAGCTTGTCTGCAACATCGGATCTCAGGGTCAGAGCGCTCAAGATGGCTCCAATCAGCTCGAGATGGCCTCCGAGATTGCACAAGACACTCCAGGACTACCCTAAGACGCTTCCAGGTGGGCACATACCCAGACCCTCGACGTCGTAATTTCTTGTATGACCTGACCCCCAAGAGTCTGGACCCCTTCCCCAGGACCGGCTTTTCATCATGAGTCGTGTCTTGACGGTCCCGAGGCCCGGCGAGGGCCTCCAAGGGACGAAAACAGCGAAACACCTCCCGTCGTGATTTGTTCATGACTCGAGGGGGCCTGAGCATCCTCACAAAGATACCCCAGAGAGGCTAAGACATGTCCCCTGGGTTTCTCGCCATGCCGCACTCTGCTGGCGCCCCGGCCTTGCGGCGCCCCTTCCAAGAAAGTCCAGGACACACTGGATATGGATATAAACATTGCCCGCAGTGACGTCGGGGGTCTGGGGACGGGGAGGTGGCAGCGGGCGACCACGAGCAGCAGCGGCAGGAGCGGCGCCGGCGGCCTGTTGGCACCAGGGTGGGGCTTGAGGACGGCGGCGGCGCCATCGGCAGAGTTTGCAGCAGGATCCCGACCACAAGAAACCCTCCACGAGAAACCCAACCCTGAGACCCCAGGACGTCCATCGATGTTTGGTGCGGGAGCGTCGCGCTCTCCCTCGCAAAACCGTCGAAACCCAAGAAGCCCAGGGCACCCTGGAGGCAAGCAGGGTGCTTCTTGGCATGGGTCTCCAGTGTAGACGAGGAAAAAAGCGCCATACGTGAGCACACAGCCTGAGGGCCGCGCGGACCTCCTGGATCCGCGTTGGGCCCCCTGCCCGGCGCGCCGAACGCGCCCTGGGCGGCGCTGGAGGCGCCGCCAGGGAGCTCCAGCGCCGACCCGAGGCATCCGCGCGAACCTCCAAAAGCGTACCCTTTTCGATGTCGGTCGGAAGCTGTTGCTCAGGGTGTCGCGGCGGCGGCCCTGGCGATACGACATGCTCTGCGAGCGGATGGCGTGTCGCTCTCCCTCGCGGGGCGGGAGGCTGGGAACAGCTCGGGACACTGACGCTCGGGGACCCGCCCGTAGAAAGCTTTGGACGCCCGAAATGGGTACGGAAAAAATGAGTACAATGCCGAACAGCAAATGGTGTCCAAAACCGACCGCGGCCGCTGTTGGGCGGGCGGCCTTCTGCCTCAAATGGACGCCGTCCGCGGCGAGACCGACAGCCAGTCCTGCTCACAACGACCAGGAACTGCTGTCGGTGTTTGCACCATTCTTTCCATACCCGTGTCGATCGCACCGAATAATTAGCGTGTCGCGCCGATAAGCGAGGTGGGCCAGGACCGGCGGCGCGACACGCCGAGCCAAAGCTCTTGACCTCGCATGCTTAGTATGTATGCCGCCCTCCTCCTCCTTCTCCTTCTCCTTCTCCTTCTCCTTCTCCTTCTCCTTCTCCTTTTCCTCCTCCTTCTCCTCCTCCTCCTCCTCCTCCTCCTCCTCCTCCTCTCTCCTCCCTCTCCTCCTCCTCCTCCTCCTCCTCCCCTCCTCCTCCTCCTACTCCTCCTCCCACCCCTCTTCTTCTCCGGCAGAACGGCCGCGGCGGCACGACAGCGACGCGCGGAGCGTGCTGCCCGCGCTTGGGTGCCGCCGGCCTTCCCTAGCCTTCTGGCGGCGGCCATCGGGGGCCCACGGCCTTGAAGCTCGGCAGGCGGTCTGAGCTGCGTTGGGCCCACGCGTCGCCAGGCTGCTCGTACCGCGCCGCCTGGGCTGCCCCCCGCTGCGCCCTCAGGTGCGCCGCCGCACGGCTGCCGTTGAGTCCCCGCACGCCTGCGCCTGGACCTGGTCGCTCTCTTGTCGTGGGGAGGGGGGGGGGTCCCTGCCCAGGGAGGGAGAAAGAGTCAGGGGGAAGAGAGCGGGAAGAGCCGGGGCGGGGGTGCCCATCCGAGGAGAGCTTGCTGTTCCCCGCCTCTGGGGCTCCATCCTCCAGGTAGGGCCCGCTGACAGGCCTCCCCCCCGCTGAAAACGCCATACAGCCTCTGGGCCAGGCTCTCCTGGGGACTTGCGAGACGCAGCGTGGCAGGCAACTCGAAGCAGGCATTGTGCCGTCCAGTCGCCGAAGCCCGCAAAGACCTCTGCTTGAGCCCGAACACGCGTAGACATCAAATATCCTAGGTGCACGGCTTCCCCCGGGGCCGTAGGCGACCCGAGAAGGAGGAGGAGGAGGAGGAGGAGGAGGAGGAGGAGGAGGATAACTAGGAGGAGGAGGAGCAGGAGGATAAATAGGAGGAGGAGGAGGAGGAGGAGGAGGAGGAGGAGAAACGTTGGGAACGTTGGGGTGAACGACGGCGAATGTCGCAGCTCCTCTCGGCTACTGCTGCAGATCGACGATGGCAGCAGCTCTGACCGACTTCGGCGGCCCGCTGGGGTGGGGGTACTCCCCCCTCTGAATTCTCGCCAAATTCTGCCTTCCCTGAGCTGAGGGGAGGCCGCACAACGAAGCCAAATGCCTGGGGTCACTCGTGGCTGTACGACCGCACTTGGAACAAAACGTCAGATGGAATTGCCCCCAATGCTGGAGGGAGTGGGAATCATGCAACACCTGGCCCCCAATCACTCGCCTCCCGAACAAAAGGGCTATACCGAGCTGGGGGGCGGCATGGGTACAAGTCCTGTGGGCAGCCAGGAGGACGCGCTCTCTGTTCAAGAAAACCTGACAAACCCTGCAGTAAAACTTGGAGCCGACCCGTCGCCAGTCGTGCTGGGACGCTCTCAAAGCCAGCTCGAGCTTGGGGGGGCGGGCGGGGCGGGGGGCCGAGGGGCGCGCCGCGGTCCACGGGTCGGCCTGGATCACACCCGCCAGCGCTCGCCGCGCCCACCTCCTCACCAGAACAGCTTCTATGTCCCGCTGGTCCGCGGCGGGACTGGCCGCGACGAATTCGGACCAAGAAGCCGCGGCCGCTCTGCCAGCCAGCTCGTCCGCACACTCATTCCCTACCGCCCAGAACCACTCCCTTTCAGACCTGATGTCCTGGGCCTCCAAGTGGGAGGGGGCCCAACAAACAAGGATGGGGTCGGGGCCTCGCCCACGCGCGGCCTTGCCGATCCTGGCCCAGAGGTCGGCGCTCCCGAACCTGAAGGGCCCCGACTTATGCCGACCTCTGGCCCAGCCATCCACGAGCGGCTTACGATGGGACGCAAACCTCAGGGGCCCTCTGGAGCACTCTAAGGCGGCAAAGGCGGCGAGCTCCGCTCGGGGGGCCGTCTGCTTGGCCCCCGCGACCCCGCGCGCAACACCCGCCACCGGGCGCCGGGCACCTGCTGAGAGAGCCTCGAGGGCCACGATCCCCGAGCCAACGCGCCTTCTGCGGGGGTCGTCGGAAAACCCACCCCCTGACCCGTCTCCGAACACGGAGAGGTAGCCGTCTCGGCCCCTCGGGGCCAAGGAGAAACTGCCGAATTCGAAGGGGTAGGGGGGGAGGTCGAGGTCGAAGGTGGGGGTGGCCTCAGCCTTACTCGGTAGGCCTCGTAGCCGCAAGGACGGAGACGATTCGCGCTCAGCCTCCGCACTCGGTAAAATATGACTCGACCTATCATAATCTGGGTGTCCTTTGTTGCACTCGCAGGGCCATATTATGTGAAACAAGCTCTCTTTTTCCTTTCCGCAGCGCACGCGCAGCGGAGACTCGAGCTCGTAGCCCGCCTCCTCCTGCCGCTCTCTGGTCCACTGGGCGCCTGCGACGACGGCCAGGTTGAGCGCCCAGAGGTGGTCGTCGCCGTTGGCCTCAAAGCGCCGCCGCTCCCTCTGCACATGGAGCGCGTCGGCGCCCCTCGCAGCCAGGTCGCCGCCGCTCTGGTGGGGGGAGGCGCCCGCCCACAGCCTGCGACCGATGCTCTCCTCGAACTCGCCCAGCAGCGCGGGGGGGCTGGCGAGCAGGTCGCAGAGCTCGGGGCTCGACGAATGTGGGGGGCGCCACTCGGCCTCGGAGCCGGTGGCCCATCGGTCTGGGCGAGGGGCACTCCACCCTGCGTCCAGGAGGGTCGCCACCGTCGCCGACAGCGGGCCTCGCGCCAGCCGCCAGCGCTGGGCCCCCGCGGCCTGGAGACGCGGGGCGATCTTCGCCCGCGAGCGCTCGATCCTCAGGTGGAGCTCAGGATGCCCAGCCCAGAGGTCGAGCCACGCCGCCAGCTGCCCCCTCGGGATCGTCTTCGCTGGGTCGGCACGGCCGTGCCCAGAGGTCGGAAACGCTTGTTTTCCAAGCGTAAGATTTAAGGTTCAACTTGCGATTGAAATTCCAAGCGTACGTTAGATGCCATGTATGGGAACAAGCGTATGCATGAGCAATGTTGTTGTTTTTTCATGTTCGATATGTTTGAACTCAACGTTGTTTCGTTTATGTCGTGCTAGTTCCGATGTGATTGTTGTTGCTAGCGGTCTCATGATGGCGGGGCGCGCTGTGTGGCGCGATCAGCGCATGTATATACATGGCAACAGAAATCGACGCATGCGATGGGATATTTGCATTGTGGAGAGGTCCACCGCAAAATTTTCCGACCGATCATAGCTGCCAGCTCGTCGTCTGAGAGCGCTGGCACTACTGGCGGCGGCGGTATGCGGGGGAAGAGCTGGCTTGTAAAGCAAGCGGATCCACTCTGCACCCAGCCGCCCTGCACGTTCGTAGCGCTCGAATGGGCCTCTGGAGAATTCGAGGACTTCACGAGGAGAAGGGAGGGGGGCAAAAGAGACAAGGAATAATAAAAGGTGATGGGAGGAGGAGAGGGAGGATGAAGAGGAGAAGCAGGAACAATTCGAGAATGAGAGGGAGCCGGGGGGGGAGCAGGAAGAACCAACAGGGAGGAATGGCAGGGATCGGCGCCGCAAAGCGAGGATAATGCGGAGGTAGGAGGAGTAATGGGAGGCTGAGGAGGGAATCGCCGGGGGAAGGGAGGAGAAAGTAGAGGGAAGATGAGGAAACATGAGGAAGGGCGGAGCAAAGGAGCGAGGGAGCAAAGGAGAAAAGAGGAGGTTGGCAGGAGGAGGAGAAGAAGGAGTGGTGGAGAGGAGTGCCGATGAGGATGAGGAGGTATGAGGCGGACGACGAAACGAAGATAAAGAATATGCAAGAAATGAAGGGAGGATGAGGAGGAGTAGCGGGCAGGAGAGGAGGAGGGGGGGAGGGATGAAGTAGTGAGGACCACATGGTGGGGAGGAAGGGAGGTGAGGAGATTAGTAGGAGTGGAGGATGAGGAGGAGGAGGAGGGAGGAGCTGAGGCGTGCGGCGGAGGGGGAGGTTGATTGAGTAGGTAGGTAGAGATAGCCCGATCGGGCCTTACGACAATGCCTGGAGACGTGAACGTCGATCTTCATCTTGGCAACCCATTTCGCCGCATTGGCCAACATTCGTAGGCCGAGGGAGAGAACGTTGGCATCCTCTCGGTGCCCATGTCCTCCTCCTCCTCCTCCTCCTCCGCGTTTCTTCTCCTCCTCTCCTCGTCCCATCCCCGCCCCTCGTTCCTCTCGTCTCTCTCTCTCTCATCTCTCTCTCTCTCCTCTCTCTCTCTCTCTCTCTCTCTGTCGCTCTTCTCTCGTCGCTCTTCCCTTTCTTTCTCTCTCGTCTCTCTCTCTCTCTCTCTGCTCTCTCTCTCTCTCTCTCTTCTCTCTCTCTCTCTCTCTCTCTCTCTCTCTCTCTCTCTCGCTTCCTCTCTTTCTCTGTCTCTCCCCCCTCTCTTCCCTTTCTCTCTCTCCCCTCCTGTCTCTCTTTCTCTCGCTCTCTGGCTCTCTGTCTCTCTCTCTCTCTCTCTCTCTCTCTCTCTCTCTCTCTCTGTCTCCTCCCTCGTGCGATCCCTCCTGTATTTCGTTTTACCACCGTGGGCCTTCTTCCCCACCCCTTGGATTCCAAGCCGGTGCCCTTTGCAAACTGAGCCCGTCGACCACCCCTGCCCTCGGAGGGCGGCGCCAACGGGTAGTTCCGAGCTGGGTCCTTCAATCACGCAGGCCAGATCTCTTCAGGTTCAACAACCCAATCTGTCGCCGCCATGCCCGCGGCCAGGGGAAGGCTGGGGGCGGCCATGGGCGACGCCGAGCCTGAGTCAGGGGGGGGGAAGAAGACGAGGAGGAGGAGGAGGAGGAGGAGGAGGGGGAGGGGGATGGGAGGAGGAGGAGGAGGGGGAGGAGGAGGAGGAGGAGGAGGAGGAGGACGAGGAGGAGGAGGAAGTAGGATGGAGTATGGAGGGAAGGATCATGCGGCCCGGCGGACGGAGGTTTGAGAACGTAGACGGGAGGATGCGGATGAATTCGTCACGTAAGAAGGAGCTCGTGCGAGTGAGAGGTCCTACGAGGAGTGAGGAAGACAGTAATAAGGGGCACGTCAGAAGGCTGGGGACGTTAAGTGGAGGAGTAGGGGAAGGGAGCAGGAGTGACAGAGGATCTCAGCGTCAGGATTAAAGGAGGGGGTGGTGTATGGATAGGACATGAGGAGGAGGAGGGGGAGGAGGAGGAGGAGGAGGAGGAGGAGAAGGAGGAGGGCAGTTTTCAGGCCACGTGGCTCGACCTCAAGCGGCCTCACGGATCCACCCTCAGCGTTCACCCTTCTTGCTTATCCACGCAGTTCCGTCCTCCTCCTCTTCCTCCTCCTCCTCCTCGCTCTCATCCATGGTTCCTCTTCTAGTTGTTATGCTTCCCTCCTCTCCCTCTGCTTTGCCCTCCTCATCGTCTTTCCCATCCTCGCTTCCTCCCACTCTTCGGGCTGGGCTCCGAGCAGGGGTTGGGAGTATGTATTCTTCACGATGCTGACAGGCCTCATTCCCGCGAGCAATCCTGGCGCGCATCACGAACAGCAGCGTAAGGGCAGCTTCTGACTGAAACTCTCGCGGGCCCAAGGATCCGATGTTTGTGTGTGTGTTTCGTGTCTCGTGTTGGTCCCCAAGGGCCAAAACAATTTCAATGCGTCCCAACGGTTTCCCAACGATTTTCAAACGATAGCCTCGGCTGCTTGAAATACTATTCACATCAGCGTGTAATCACGCTGCAGTGCCGTGCGACAGAACATAGCAGAGCGACGGACAGTGGATCAGGAACAAAAGAACGGCGAGGGTGGAGGAGGTGAAACCAAGGAGTGAGAAAGGAACTGATATTTGGGCGATGGGGATGGATAAGGCGAGGAGGAGTTGAGGAAGTCGAGGTGAGGAGGAGATGCGTGGGAGTGAGGTTGGAGGAGGTGGTTGGGGATGTGACATGGTGAAGGGCCCAGTGAGAGAATATCAGCACGAAGGCGAGGACAGACAGCCCTGCTCTTGAACGCACGCGCTGCGCATGCAGTCGCGCGACGTCTAACGTCCAAGGCAAAAAAAAACACTCAACTTACAATGAGGCCACTTGTGATTCGAACCACCCTGCCATCACTCCACTCGCTACCTTATCAATCGCGCCCGCCTGCCCCTCTGCCCAGCTGCCTCCGACCAGCCCGCCTCGCGCCGTCAGGCAGCGTCACTGCGCGAGCGCCTCGCGGCCGAACGTTGCGCCACTAAACTGCGCAGAAACGATGGGCCCAACAACTTCGCAGAATTTGCGAGGATATTCTTGGGAACCCTTAGTGTGAACGGTCCCCTTTATCCATGCAGACTGTTTGGCCCAGCCCCTCGACCCAGAGTTGGCCTTCGGCTTCAGGCGCCTCTGAGTGGCGAACAGCGGCTGGGTTACCTTGCCAACTCGCTGGCGGGCCTCCTGAACTGACCTCTTGAGGCTCGCGTGGTGCATCCGCGGCAGCGTGGTGAACAATTCGGATGGCTTCTGCGTCTTTGCGCCGAAGCTACCCATGTAGGTATAGATGCGTTCCGATGAGCAAGCCACAATTGCAGACTTGACAGCTGCGTTGCAAAAAAAAAAAACAAAAAAAAAACTGTTGGCAGGCTGCTCTAGCAGCCAGAACACGGAGCGGGAGTGCGCGAAGGTCACATCATCCACGACCTGGGCTGCAGATTGGGGAGAAGCGGCAGCGACGGGGGGCGAGCGAGGATCGGGGGCCCAGGAAGTTGGGCCAGTCGCACCAAAGGCGCAACTGATCCAATCGGAGTGGGAGACGAGCTGGCGAGAGAGGGGAGAAGGGGAGGGAGGAGGAGTGGAGGAGGGGAGGATGGGGAAGGGAGGGAGGAGGAGGGGAGGATGGGGAAGGGAGGGAGGAGGAGGGAAGGAGGTGATGGAATCCAGAGGGAGGAGAACGGATGAAGTGGATGTCATAGTTTGAATCCCCCCGTGGCGACACAAACATAGCAGTATGATTGGCATGTATAACGTCCGTCCTGCTCTCGCCCCCCGCGACGTCAGAACGCCGCCGTTTGGTATGGCCCATTGAAATGTGCAACCAAGCGGAGCATTGGGGTGCCAAAATTATGCTTCCACTCACCATGAGGGCTGCCGCAACGTACGCAGCGTATAGCATGCCCACGAGCGAAGTAGCATCCTGGCATTGGAAATGACACACGTCGAACGAGTGACCTAGCAGGTTACGTGACACGCAAAGTTCACGACTGACACCGCCACTCCCCGCGAACATCTCTAGGAAAAACGTTGCGCGTGCAATGCTTGGGGCGAACTCCCACAATGCATCGGTCATGGCTGACATCATCGGGGACGTATCCTCTGGCCTCCTGACGCGTTCTGGCACCCCTGTCGAAATCAAGGCCCTCGATGTCACAATTGCCCAGCATTTGGCTTCAGTGCACTCTGGAGTGGCGAAATTTTCGGCGGCATAGGTCGCTGTATTACAAGACAGCACGAACATCAGTTCCATCCAGAAACGAGCGGAAGCCACGACGCGGCGGTCGCAATATATCGCGACAGCTTGAGCTTGGCCTGAAGCTCTAGAAGCGAGAAACATCTGAAACCAAAAGTGCGTCGGTGGCTAAACTTGCAAATGTCGCGAAGCAGAATGTTCAACCCCTCGTCCAGGAAACAATTTCATGCTTTCGGGGATCCGTGGAATTCGATTCTTGAAGCCATTTATTATTGCAGGCGGCAGGGAAAGTCAGAGGGGGGGAGGGTTAGCGAGAGGAGGGCGAATGGAAGGGGTGCCGCGGGAGAAGGGAGGAAAAAGGAATGCGGGGGCACGTGTCGCAGGAATCCCGTGACCAATCCCTCTCGCTGCCGAATGCCTCCCCGCGGGGGCTCGCGGTCGACCGCCGGCCCCCGAGCAACGAGGACACGTGGCGCAGGGCCCCGCGCGCCCGAGGGATGCGAACGGGGCGTCCCCGCACGCCCCCCGATTCCAGCTTTCTTTCTTCCTCTACTCCCCAGTGCCCTCGCCCTCGCTGCTCTCTTCATCGTCCATCCCACTCCCCCTTTGTATAGCTATGTTCTACATGTGCCCTCTGCCTCCCCCTTGCTCGTTGCTCCGCTTCCTCCCTCCACTGCCGTTCCTCCTCCTCGCCATATTTGCGATGTGCGTTTGTGACCGTCGGCCTAAAAACCTCCCCTCAGTATTCCTCCTGTGTATCCACCCTCCATCTCAGGATCCTCACCCCCCTCCTCCTCCTCCTCCTTCTCCTCCTCCTCCTCCTAGGAGCCTTCTCAAACAAAAACGCTGCCCTGTCTGCGAGGTGCAACGCCAAGTGGTGTTTCGGCGTCATGGATATTCCTGCCGCCTTGCAGCATTGCACGTGCATGACCATCTGGGATTTCATAATACCGATGCCCTCTGGATCTACCATGGTCGGCTGAGCTCGCATGACCTCGAAAAAATTCTGCAGCGCAGTTCCAGCGCCAAGAAGTGGCCCTCCGAATCTAGTTGCCCCTCCGTGGAGAATCAACTCGTCTACTACAAAATCTAATAATAATCCAGCCTCCGCCGCCTTGAGACTCATATGGCCGCCAGGGTGGCTCGTGTTCTGCGGGCCGCGGTTTCATCGCCTCTCGATCGATCGCCCCGAGGACCCAACCAGAACCCTAACCATGACAGAGCTGACGCAGTCAATCTTCGAGCCGAATCCTTCGATGCGACGAGGCGAATGACCAAGCGAAACTTGAAGCAAGAAACTCAAATGCAAAAGCGCGGTCCTGCGTCGAACAGTTGTACTTCTTTCCCATCATTTTAGCTGTGATGCTGTTGATCCGATCCCTGGGGTCCACTTTCTTAGTCTCTTGCCATCGCCGTAACTCTGCCCAAATCTGGCGCAAACCCGCGTCGACTATAGCTTTCTCGGAGCCACCGTAGCTCCAGGGATTCTCGAGAAGAGTTCTCCAGAGACAAGCTGAAACGTATTTCATCACCACGCCCAAATACAAACAATGCATGGCGTCGATGGCAAGCGCGCGGGCAGGGCTAGTATGTAACTCTGAACAAAACAGCGGACAGCGGTGCTGGACCCCATCTAAGAGCGCACACCCAGGGGACAACCTCTGCCTCCAAAATTTCAAGTTGGCTGGCAACTGAACCTGATGGAGAGACGCAATGTCGAAAAGCTCGGGCGACGGCTCCAACCTATCCCCACGGCGAAGGTTCGCGCCTCCGATGCTAACGTCCGAGTGCATGCTCCTGCTGCGAAAATGTTGTTCACCTTTCTTGCCGCTACCTTCGAACCACCTGACCGAACGAAGCAACACCGCCAACTGCTCGGGAGTGTCCACGTGCACATCTACCTCACACTGTCTCACGATTTTTCATAATCATCATGTGATCGAATCGGCCACTTCGAAACACTACCGTCCAAAATGTATTGGGGATTATCATGTAGCTCGCTTTTGCTCATCTCGCAGAACTGGCAACAACTGTCACTTTGAGACCAACTCGACAACCCTAAACTCTTGCTGTGCTCTGACCAATCCCCCTTCACGAAAAGCAACGCAGCCGTGCACGGCAAACGACGATCACTAGGAGCTTGATCTGGAGGCCATGGGGCTCTGTTATGCATGGTCCCTGGCCGAAGCCCACTCGCCATGCATCCGAGCTGCCACTTAATGCACGACAAGAGCGGATATATAGAACACCATGACCTGCAACCGCACTGGCATTCGTCACTTTTCCGCAACGTACACAGCAACTGCCGCTTTGCAGTTATTAAATTTATAAGCCAGAAGCCGATGACTGAATCCGATCGGCCTGCTGCTTGTTGTATGTATGCTACCCCGTCTAAGTACACCCCCACTGGTATTGGCAGAGGGCGACCAGCCGCAATTCCTTCTAGGACTAGGGGGTGGGTCTTGTATGCGGGCGTGCCCATGACGCTTTCAGGGCGAACAGCTGGATCCATTCGAATATGGTCTAGGGTTGCAGTATCTGATGCTAGCTCATCCTCGATAGCTTCGCACCCAAGTTCGACGGGGATGCTCGGGACTGTTCTCAACGGGGAAGTGTTTGCATTCATTGGCACTTGCACATAATATAAATGTTTTGCTTCCGGTAGAACTCGATCAAGGTGTTCTTGGTATTTACCTGTTTGAAGAGCTTCAGGTTTTGCATATTGTTGAAAATGACCGCCCGCAACGTTGGCTTCGCTGCAGTAGCGGCACGCAACGCACAGTTGCTGTGCTGTGATTCTGCAGCCACCATACAAAGATAATAGGTGCCTCAGCACATTCGCGCCAGCTGTACGTTCCCTGGCCGACGCTCTCTGCCATTCTTGATGGCCCCCGCGGACAGCGCGGCTTCGATCAACCACGCGTGCGCGAGCGTGGGGGTGCGAACCGCCTCAACGAAACACCTCGAGCTGAAAACAGCTCCGGACGAAGCTTGATGTCACCCCCGCCCCCGCCCCCTCGGGACCCCCTCCCCCCTCGCATCCGGCGTGCTGGATCGAATCGCATTTCACTTCGCGCTTTCGCAAAGCTGGCAGGAATGAAGCTAGTTCCAAGCCGAGGTTCGGACGCTGGAAGCGCGATCACCTTCGCTACTTTGAGCCCCTTTCCCCAGAGCGCCCTTTCCCTTATCACAACTCACTGATGCGGCCGACTCTTCGAAGTTGACCCCTGTGGCAGCGACTCGAATCGGCTCCTTCTAGGGGCCCAATCGGTTTCGCAGCGACAGTGATACGTCGTATGAACAGAAGCGCGCGGCGTCAACCACGCGATCACACAAGATGGTTGCGTCGGCGGACCGCCCGCTCAAAGGAGGAGGGAGAGTGATGGGGGAAGCGCGGGATGAGGGATGAGGATATCAGCAGAATGAGAGGGCAGGGACGGCGGAAGAAAATAGCGGGGGAGAAGGGAGAGGCCCCCCACAGGATCACTCAGATTTGTTGACACCCTCGCTGGAAGCTTGATTACCTCGCAGCAAGATTATCCAAGGGCCTTGGGGCTCGGGGCAGCGGCCGCGCGGTGGGGGAGGGGAGGTGGGAGGGAGGAGCAGGAAGAGGAGGACGATGAAGAAGACCAGGTGGAGGAGGAGAAGGGGGAGAAGGAGGAGGAGGAGGAGGGGGAGGAGGGCAACGCCGTCGTCTCACCTGGAGGTGGATGGATGGCGGCATTGTTCACTGGCGGCATAAATGGATTTCCAGACTCTCGCCTATGGCACGGCACAGAATCCTCAAATGACACGGGGGGGCAACGCTTCAATGATTTCGTTGCTCTCTTGGCTCGCACACACATGGCTGATTCTCGCAGCTGGCGTTGCCA
The DNA here is from genome assembly GCA_963575745.1 of Prorocentrum cordatum. Lineage (NCBI taxonomy): Eukaryota > Dinophyceae > Prorocentrales > Prorocentraceae > Prorocentrum > Prorocentrum cordatum. Next base: position 127,705 of record CAUYUJ010007969.1, on the reverse strand, counting down.
CTGGCCGCCCAATTGCGAGCCCGTGCGCTCGCCGAACGAAAACGGACGTCCGCGCACTTTGGCAAACAATGCGCGGAGCTGCAGCGGGTCGGGCCTGCGTTGGGCCAGCGGGAAAGAACCGGGGCACCCACTGGTCGCTGCGCGCCGAGGGCCAGAGGGAGTCACAGCACTGAACTAGGATATGCATCGAGAGAGGGAGGGACTGACTGCCTGCAAAAAAAGCAAGAGAGAGAGAGAGAGAGAGAGAGAGAGAGAGAGAGAGAGAGAGAGAGAGATAGAGAGAGAGAGAAAAAAAAAAAAAAGAGAGAGAGAAAGAAAAGAGAGAAAGAAAGAGAGAAAGAGAGAAAGAGAGAGAGAGAGAGAAGAAGAGAGAAAGAGAGAAGAAGAAGAGAGAGAGAAAGAGAGAGAGAGAGAGAGAGAGAGAGAGAGAGAGAGAGAGAGAGAGAGAGAGAGAGAGAGAGGGAGAGACAGGTAGAGAAACAAAAGAGAGCCTGTCATCACCCTCGCGGGCCTGCAAGCCTCCTCCCTCCTTCGACCGCAGCCCGCTCTTTCGCTCCCCATCCCCGCCCCAGGACAGACAGGTCCGAGCTGGGCGACTGGACCGATTTCAACGAGAACGTTGCAGGATTGGCCCGTGCTTTCTTGTCAATCGATTGCGCTCTCCTCACTCCACCTTCCTTTCATGATCCTTCTCCTCCTCTCTCCACCTTTCTTTCATCGTCGTCTCCATTCTGGGCCGCCACTAGGAGCTGCTGCCAGTCGGGTCCGATGGGGGGGGCAAGTGAATTTGAAGAACGTTGTCCAGGCTGACACTGCCGACTCGACGGACGCTGGATCTTGGCGTGGACGCAGGGGCAGGTTGAGGGGGCACGGGCGAATCAAAGACCCTTCCCCCCAACGACAGTTTTGCAGAAGTGGCCTTCCTGCGACTTTACAGGCTCTCTTTCCGTCTCACTTCCCCTGCGCTCTACACCTCGCGCACAGAGCGACTGCGGCTGTCGGGCGGCCCTGCTCTGGTGATGTTGTCGCGGGCGAAATTGCTGTTCGCGATGTAGCCGCCGCCCTGGCCATGGTGGCACATGCATGACATCTGGCCTAAACATCTCTGGTGGGCCGAGCAACCCTCCAACTTCCCCCCGTCATACACTTACGCTTCTCTCATGCATCCCTACAGATCGCCAACCTCCGCCTCCCCTTACATCATCAACCCCCGCCTATCCCTCTATCATCAGTGCTGTTCATCCTCCCTGGGCATCGACTCGGCAGGAGATTTAAAATTCTTTTCGAGCGAAGATTGCCAGCGGTCGAGTCGGCCTGTTCGCCCGCCCAGCTCGAATCGCGCTGAGCCACCCGTTCAGCAGCGCTGTTGCGAGAGGCAAATGGGAGGCCCGATCCCGTCCGAAGGAAATGGCGAGGATTCATCGAAAAAACAGAGACTGGAACGCAAGTTGCATTTTCAGTCAACGCAGCAACTCGAACAAACTGTGTAGCCTCGGCACTCCCACAGCCCCCTGCAAGGCACGGCCAGCGCGGCAACGCGTCCCATTGACGCGAAGAGAAGAGTGGAAGGAGCCCGCACGCGTCTCATGTGCATGCATGGTGTGATGGCGCGCGCTGCATGACAAATTTGGTCGGTGCACGTTCGCACGCGCAGCTAGGAGTTGCACGCTTTGATACATGCTGGGGCGACGTGCGTGCTCGTTTGGGAATGCGCACGGATTCTCGAGTGAGCCACGTTGGTGCGCGAGCATGCGCGTGTGAGGAGGTGCACGCACGCGCCTGCGTGAACGCGCGAGCAAGTGAGGGAGCCACTGGAGGCGATTGCTGCGCCATCCCCAGTGTGCGCAGTCGCCTGCAGGCCGATTCAAAGAAGCAGCGGCAAGCTCGAGTTCGAGGCTGCCGCGGGCCACGCGCATGATGAATTGGGCGAGTGGGAGTAGATGAGAGTAGATGGAGGACGGATGGGAGTCGATGAGAAGAGGGCGGATGAAGAAGGAGGAGGAGGAGCAGTCGAAGGAATCAGGAGCATGGGAATCGGCGTCGCGATGAGGATGAGCGCGATGACGAGGCAGTGACGCCCAGGAGAGGATGAGGTTCAAGGGTGAGGTGGATGCGGAGGAATGGAAATGGAGGAGGAGCTCTGAAGTAAGCAAAAAGCGCATTCACCTTGCAGCGCCGAGCCTCTACACCGTGCGCCACCACGACTGAAGAGACAATGCGAGGGATCTCTGCGCTCTCATGCGCAAAACCTCGCTCTAGAGAAGAAGCGCGTGACTCTCATCGTTCGACGCGAGACATCATATGTTAAACCAGCACAAACTAAGATACCATGTGGCTACACATTGAACATTCAGGTTCGAAAACTGCTCCAACGATTTCCAACAGTATTCCAACGGCGTTAGATTATGCTTATTTCCATTTCCAACGGTACTTTTGTGATAGGGGTGTTACATGTCACTGTATGCTTAAACGTGGTTGCCAACGGTTTCCAACGCGATTCCAACGCGGTTCCAACGCCGTCCAAAGCCGGCCCAAGGGTCACATTTTGGATTTAAGCGGCACTTTTAAGCGGGAGATGCATTTCAAGCGGTCATACATGTTGATGTTGTGAATTCTGTGAATTCAAGGCTTGGTGACGTGTTTGGTGTATCTATTCGGGCGTGTTCTTCTCTTACCGAGGTCTCATGTGTCAGTGCAGCCACATAGTCGTTTGCGCACCCCTCTGACAAGGGCACTCGCCCTCCTTGGCTAACGACCTACTGTGCCTTCTTCCTCTTCTTGTTGGTTTTCTTCGCGCTGTCTCCGCCGTTCTTCGCGGCCTCCTGCTTCATCGGCACCTCGTGGAATCCGAACAAGGTCTGCGTCTCCCCTTCGACATCGGTGATCAGCTTCTCCAGCTCAAGTGCGGACTCCATGGCAATCGTAAGCTTCGCGTCAGACTTCATCTGCTTCCGCAAAGTGGGCAACGCGTTCGCAACCACGCGCTGGATGTCCACGTTGGAGTCGATCTTCGTCCGCGCCGCGAGCAGCAAAGCATCCAACTGAGCGCCGTCATTTGTCTTCTTGCACCGCTCCCAGTCTGGATCTACCTTGATGCTGTTCTGCAAGCTCTTCCCGCGCGAGATTACCCCGTCGTACTTGGCCTTGAGAGTTTTCGTCTTCGCCATCAGCAGGTCCAGATCACTCTTGACCTTCTTGACCCTGGGACCAGGAACGGCATCCTGGTCTCCTTCGCCGCCTGCGCTGCTTGCTGCTGCTGATGCACCTGCGCTGCTTGCTGCTGCTGCTGCTGATGATGATGCTGCTGCTGCGCCTGCAGCGCCGCCGCGGGTCTCCTCCGCGGCCGCATCTGCAACAGCAACCTCCAAGGCTGTCGACGCCTTGCGGCGCCGACTCCCATCACCGGGCTGCGGCGCTGGAACCGGCACCGCGGGCGCCCTCGCCTGCGGGGCGAGAATGGGGAAATTGAGGAGGAGGGGGAGAAGGAGGAGAAGGAGGAGGAGGAGGAAGGATGGATGCAGGCAGGGGAGGATAACGATGAGGAGGCGGAAGAGGAGGGGAGGAGGGAGAGGAGAAGGGCGATGAGAAGGGGAGGAGGAGAGAGCTTGAGGACGAGGGGGGAGAGTAGAAGGATGAGTAGAGGAGGAGGGCGAGTAGAGTAGAAGGATGGGAGGAGGAAGACGTCTATTTACAGAGAGGTTAGGCCTTGGCAGCGACCTCAGCAGCGGCGTTCGCGGCCGTGCTCTCGGGCGCGCCAAGCACCCTGTCAGGGCCTGGGGGGCCGCCAGAGTCTCCCTGAGGGCGCACAATCAAAGACGCGCGAGGGCAGCAGGAGGGCGCGGGGGCGAGGAGGAGGAGAAGGAGGTGGAAGATTGGAAGGGGGAGGAGGAGAAGGAGGAGGAGAAGGATCGATGAGGGGATGAGAAAGAGGAGGAGGAGGATGAGGAGAAGGAGGAGGGAGGATGAGGTTGAAAGACGGAGGAGATGGAAGTGGAGGTCCGCTCAATTAATGTCCGCCCTCTCCCTCCCGCTCCCCCTCCCTCCCTCCCTCCCTCCCTCCCTCCTTCCTCCTCCCTCCCCCCTCCCTCCCCCCTCCTCCCCCCTTCTCGTCCTTCTCCTCCTCCTCCTCTTCCTCTTCTCCTCCTCTTGCTGCTGCTGGTGCTGCTGCTGCTGCTGCTGCTGCTGCTTCTCCTCCTTCTCCTCCTCCCCCCCCCCCCCCCCCCCCCCCCCTCAATGTGGCGACGCGTTCGATGGCCCGAGTGTCCACGGCGCGGCCATCCGAGAGCTCCCATTTCCGATGGCGGCCCCAGCTCTCGGCAAAGGTCTCTGCGAGGCCCTGGGTGACGTAGAGCGCGCGCAAGGCCTCTGTCATCTCGTCGCACTGCACCCAGGGCGGCCCCATCGACATGCATTTCCACATAGATTTGCTCGCCTATCGGGGGTACGTCCTCCTTCTCCTCCTCCTCCTCCCCCTCCTCCTCCTCCTCCACTTTCCTCTGTCGTCTTCCCTCCTCCGCGTCCTCGCGACGCCCCTCATTCGTCATCCTTCTCCTCCTCTATCTCTGTGTCCTTCTTCCTCCTCGTCCGTCGTCCTCATCCTCCACATCATCGTCGTCTCTCTTCCTCCTCCTCCTCCTCCTCCTCCTTCCTCCTCCTCCTTCTCCTTCTCCCCCCCCCCTGCCCCCTGCCCCCCTCGCCCCCCCCCCCCCCCCCCCCCCCCCCCCCCCCCCCCCCCCCCCAGGCTGGGGGTGGGGAGGGGGGGGCGATGTCTGATGGATGAGGCTGCAAGCGGGGGACGGCTCTATAAAGTAGAACGAGACTGCCTCCCCCCGTGGCGCCTGAAGCCAGCCAGCCTTGCCCCCGCCCTCCTTGCGGGCGATCCCCCCGATCGGGAGGTAGACGCATGTTTTCCACATCTCCCGAGTCTCAGTGGTGACGTGGAACTGCTCCTCGATGCACTTCCTGTGGCTGTCGCGAGCCCACTGCTGCCTGAATAGGCGCTTCGCCGTGGCCCCCGTGACCTTCTCGTACTTCTGGCGAAGCGTCAGGCCGTCCTCTTGCACGACGTCCAACTGGCGCTGCCACTTGCCAGCAATCGGGTTGCCCTTCCTGCCGTCGAGGGACACGGCATAGCCGCCAGCAGCAACTGACTGCCAGAAGTCGAACTCCTCGGGATTCTCTGGCTTGAAACCGCTCCAGTTCAGCGTCGGGCCGAACATCTCGGGCCTGTTCGGCCAGCCGCTTGCGTTCTTCAGCTGCCAACCTTTGGCAGACAACATGTTCCTGAACGTTTTTGACCCGAGCGCCTCCACGAGGCGCGAGGCCAGCAAGAGTTCATCGTCGTCCGAGAGGGGCCCCGGCTTCGTGATCATCTCCTGCCAAGGGCATGAATGCCCTGGTCGGCCTGACGCGACGCGCGGTGGTTTTCGCGCCCTCTCACTGCCGCCACGCGCACCGTCGACTTGCAAAGCGCGGCTATCTTTGCGCCGGCGGAGGGAGGGGAGGAGGTGTAGCAGCAGGTGGCAGGCATGAGGAGAGTCGGAGTTGGCAGGGGGATTTGTGAGGACGAGAGTCGAGGCAGCAGGGGGTGGGTGAGAGAGGGGAGAGGAATTCCAGAGGGGATGTCGGTTGGATAAAACTGCCAGCATGAGGGAGGGCAGCATGAGCAATGATCTAAGATGCAGGGTGGATTTGAAATCGGCAGATCGCCGCCGTCCTCGTAGCTGTTCTGGATCCTAGCAGCAGCTTTGGCGAGCTTCGGCGGCGTGACCGCGTCCAAATCCGCTGTGTCCTCGCCATCGCAGGGCGCGCGGATGTCGCTCCCGCGATCCCCCTGCGCGCTCTCGCCCGCAGGCGCTGCCTGAGCTTGACGACGACCATGGGCCCCGAGAGACTGCTCGTCGAGGCTCGGCGCCCCGCTTCCCCCTCCCCGCGACAGCGCGGTCAGATGCGAAGACATGGACGAATGATCGGACCTAGGCTCAATCATTTGTCCTTGTCGTCGCGGGCAGCCAGGGTGAGGGGGAGGGAACGGGGGCGAGGAGCCAGACCCCCAACGTCCAGACTAATTCAAAGAAGTCGGCCCCCTGAGGTCTGTATCCATTTCCCCTGGACCGCTGATTTGCCCTGAAGCAGGAGGGGCAGGAGGGCGAGGAGGAGAAGGAGTAGCAGCAGCAGCAGGAATGGAGGAGGGCCAGCAGCAGCAGCAGCAGCAGCAGCAGCAGAAGCAGGAGGCACATGAGCAGGATAAGGAGGGGCCCTAGCAGCAGCAGCAGCAGCAGCAGTAGCAGGAGCATGGAGGACCAACAGAGAATGTGGACGAAGGGAGGAGACGAGAAGGATGTTTGGTGAGAAGCCACCTGCTGCGAACCGGGGCTGCCAGTGGCAAGCTGCTTGCGGCGCTCGCGCTCCGCCAGCTGCTGCACGCTCATCTCGTCGGAGTCGCTCTGGTTGGCATTCGCTTGCGCAGCTTCCTCCTCGTTCTCCTCCTATCTCCTCCTCTTCTTCATCCCCCTCCTCCTCCTCCCCCGCCCTTCCCCTCCTTTCCCTCATCTCTCACCTCCTGCTCATATCCTATCTCTCTCTCTCTCTCTCTCTCTCTCTCTCTCTCTCTCTCTCTCTCTCTCTCTCTCTCTCTCTCTCTCTCTCTCTCTCTCTCTCTCTCTCTCTCTCTCTCTCTCTCTCTCTCTCTCTCTCTCTCTCTCTCTCTCTCTCTCTCTCTCTCTCTCTCTCTCTCTCTCCTCCTTCCCCTCCTCCTCCTTCTCCTTCTCCTCCTCCTCCTCCTCCTCCTCCCCACTGTCTTCCCATGGCACCCTGCCCCTGCCATCATCCTATTCCGAATATTGTCCTCTTTCTCTCATCTTTCTCCTCATCCCTCTTTCCCCCTCCTCATCTCCTCCTTATCCTTCTCCTTCCTCGATCCTCCCCGTCCTTCCCTCTCATCGCGCATCCGCCTGGCTGCCGCTGCCAGCGGGCGCCGACGCCGAACCGGGGCCGCGGCTGAGGCTGGGGCCGCCGCTGCCAGCAAGCGCCCTCTCGCGGCCGTGGTTGCCAGCAGGCGGCCTCTTGCCGTGAGCGGTCTCCTTGGTGACGCCGATCTCCGCGTCAAGAGCGGCGATCCTCCTGGCCGCGGCCTGCATCTTGAGCTTGTGCTTCTCGTTTTGCTCCTCCATCAACTGCCTGAGCTCGGATTCACTTTCGGGCTGGCGGTCTGGGAACGTGAACGATGGTGCGCTGCCGTCGCCGCACGTGTCCATGGCGTAATTGCCAGTTGCAGCTGCAGGCATCTGAGCAAACTTGGACGCGATCTCTCCATCTGCAGCAACCGTCTCGGGGGCCGAGTCAGCAGAGTCCTCCTCCTCCGCGCGCTGCTCGACGCGCTCCGAGCGCGGCGGCGATGGAGCGCGCGGCGGCGTTGGCGAGGCCAACATCTTGAAGCGGCGGCGGTTGCCCTGCCCACGAGTGCGAATCGGCGGCGAATCATCGTTGAACTTGTCGCGCCGCGGCGGCTGCGGCGGCGGCGACTCCTCGATGTTGATCGGAGAGCTGGGCTTCGGGATCGAAACGCCAGAGACCGTCGACTTCAACGGGATCCCCTCGTCGAACATCCTGCGGCGGGCTGCCATATTTCGCTCTCGGTCAGCTACCTGCTCGGCCTGAAGACGCAGTGCTGCTGCCATCCCGCTCTCAACAGTCACATCGCTCTCCGCTTGAACGAGTGCCGTCTCCACCCCCTCCTCTGCGCCAGCCGCGCCCTCCGCGATGACCAGTGCCTCCTCGGGCGCTCCACTGCCCGCCTCCTCCTCCGCATCGGCTGCCCCCTCAGCAGCCTGCTGCTCTGCCACCTCATCAGCTGGTGACTCCACGACCACCTCGGCGCCAGCAGAGTCGCCGCGCTTGCTGTCGCGCCCGCTGCCGCCCGAGCGCTTCGGGCCCACGGCGTCGCCGTAAGGCAGGGTAGCCTGGTCATCGGGTGCTCTGAACTCCGTCGTGGAGTCTGGCAAGGTCTGCGCCATCTGGAGACCGAACTCAGTTGGCGCCCACGAGAATATGGAGCCCTCTGCCCCAGTAGGCGAAAAGGGTCTCAGCCAAAACGGGCTGCGGTGCAAGGCTGTGATGGTGGAGTGGAGCGAGGCAGAGTGGGAGCAAGAGCAGGAGGGAAGAAACGCATGACAACAAGGGAATGCATATTTGGAGCAACGTTTTAAGGCCGAGGACGAAGAGGAGGCAAAGCAAGGACCACATGATTTTCAAAGGAGGTTGACATGGATGAAGCGCAGGCGGCAGGGGCGACGACAGCTCGAGGGGAGACTCCCTGCCCCCAGGCGACGACATCAACCGACGCGCCAACGCATCGCCTGCGCCTGTCGGCATTCCAACCCGTCGCCTCCTATCAATCCTCCTCTCTCCTGATCGCTGAAACTCGTGCCCCCCTCAGCTCTGCGACTGCTCTCTTCGCGCCCTGCGTTCTCGTAAAACATATGTTTGTTTTTTTTTCCTTCTCGTTCTATATGTTTCCCCCTCTGTCTCTCTCCTCTCCCTTCTCCTCCTCCTCCTCCTTCTCCTCCTCCTCCTCCTCCTCCTCCTTCCTCCTCCTCCCCCTCCCCCTCCCCCTCTCCCTCCTCCTCCTTCTCCTCGTCTTCCTACTCCTACTACGACTACTCCACCTCCCACGCTATCTGACAAGGGGGCGCCCGAGGCAGCGAGCGCATCAAAAGCAGACAGCGGTAATCCTCAAAGCCCGAAATCGTCCAAGAAACCGAAGGGCATGCTGCACCCCGCTGCTGCTCGAAGTTGCCGTGCTCGGCGGGGGGGCCTCGCGCGGGCGGACTAGCTGTCTCGTCGCTGCTGCTGCTGCTGCCGAATGCTGTTCGACCGTCGCTGCCAGCCATCGCCGACTGATGCCAAGACTGCTGAACTGCTGATGCCGAAAGCTGATGCCAGCTGTCTGCTGAACTGCTGATGCCGAACGCTGATGCCAGCTGGCTGCTGAACTGCTGATGCCGAACGCTAGTGCCAAACGCTGATGCTGAAAGCTGATGCCGAACGCTGACTGCGAATGCCGAGAGCTGATGCCAGCTGCTGCGCTGCTGATGCCGAAAGCTGATGCCGAAACCGATGCTATGGACAGCTTGCGCCCCGCGTCGTCATCGTCATCGCGTCGTTGTCGTCATCGTCGTCATTGTCGTCTTCGCCGTCGTAGTCGTCGTACTCGTCGTTCCTCCTTCTCCTCCTCCTCCTCCTTCTCCTTCTCCTCTTCCTGCCCCCTGTCCGCCTCCCGGTTTGCCATCCTTTCCTTCTCCTCCTTCTCCTCCTTTTCCTTATGCCACGCTATAGCCATCGTCACAGCACCATTCCCTCCCCCCAGCCCATTCAGGCCTCAGAGATCTTCGCCTTCTTATTCGGGGCCGCCTCCTCGCCAGCGCCGCCGCCGCTGCCGTCTGCGAAGGTTACCTTCGGGGCCTTCGTCTTCGGACTCTCGCTGGTTTTCTCCAGCTTCGGGCTCGTGCTGGCTTCCTCCAGCTTCGGGCTCTCTGTCTCTGCCAGTGCTTTCACCACGGATGTATTAGCCCCCTGTGGCTTCTGAGGCTGCTGGGGCACTGCTTCCAGGGGTTCGGGCTTGGGCGCTGCTTCCAGGGGCCTCGCTTTCGCCGTGGCCTCCCCCTTGGGCGCAGACTTCGCCTTATGCTTCGGAGCCTGCAAGCCCGCGGGCGCCGCGGCCGAGCTGCCGCCGCCTCTCACCCTGGAGTTGCGACAACGCTCAGAGTCCAAAAGATAGGACATACAGGTAAAAAGGGCGAGGGGCATTTGATGGGGGAAACTCCTGGTGACGATTTTCATTAGTTGTCCTCCTCGTGGTCACCTTCTTCTTCTTCCTCCTCATCCTTCTCCGCATGTTCTGCATCCCCTCTCCCTCTTCTTCCTCCTTCCTTCCCCCCCCCCTCTCGATCCTTCGCGCCTGTTTCTATCGCCTCCATCCGTCTCCTTCTTTCACTCCTCAGCCTCTACCTCCCAGTGGCCCCTCGAGTGTTTTATGGATCAGCCACCTTCCCAGCGGCCTTTGCTGCAGCAGGTCGTTTCATACCACTCTTGCCGAGGAAGGATCGCTTCCCCGCCTCCATGGTGGGTTTGTCGATGAGACCCGACGCGTGCCTGTTCATCAAATCGAGGCAGAATGATTTAGCGTCGTCTATCGAGATGTCTCCGAACTTGACCTCGAGCAGCTGGCGCTCTTTCTTTTTCCCATCATGGAGACCCTTCCAAATCACCATCCACACGACGCCTTTCTTCGAGACCAGTTGGAGCCACAATCTATTCTTGTCGCCGCATGTCATGTGTGTCTGGCCCAGAACGTTTGCCCCCGCCTTCGCGCCCCCTTCCTCGGCGGCGATATCAGCGGCGGCCGCGCCTGGAATCTTCCACTCGGACTTGTCATCGAACGTGGCCACGACGTCGTCGCCGACTGCGAAGACTGTCGCGTACTCAACCTTGGCCGAGTCCAAGGATGCCGAGCGCCACGCTGCCTGGCAGCGGGTGTTGCTCAAGACGGCAGCATTGTCGAAACGGCGGCGATGCCGACTGGGCAAGCGAAGGGGCGACGCTGACGTTGCTGATGCCATCGATGGCGACAGCGACGTCGACGACCTCGAAAACTACGACGACATCGTCGGCGACATCATCAGCGCCGACGCGCGGCAATATCCGCTGCCTTCATGATCGGATCGTACCCGAAGTACATTCCGCTTTTCTCCTCCAGCGGCTGCAGCCCGGCAGTCTTCGCGCCCAGAGGGCAAGCGAACCTGCCTCGCGCAGCTGGTCTTTTCGAGGCTGCCGTCTCTTGGCCTGCCGCCGCCTTGCCCGCTTTCGGATCCTCCTCTTCAAGCTCCTCTGGCGCTTCCTCGACCTCCTCCGCCTCCTCTTCCTCTTCCTCCTCTTATTTTTCCTCCTGGTCTTTTTCCTCCAGTTCTTCGTCTTCTTCCTTCTCCTCTTCCTCCTCCGCCTCTTCTTGATCTTCCTCTTCCTCGTCCTCGTCGCCTCTCTCCTCTGCGGCCCGCGAGCCACTGGCCTTGCCCAAGTCCTCGGTCGCCCGAAAGATGATGGCCCACTTCGGAATCTTCCTCGGGGGCAGGCGATGGCGACGATGTCGAGGCGATGGCGATTACTGATTGCAGACTGCGTATTCCTCCTCCTCCGCCTCCTTCTCGTCTGCGGACTCCCCCCTCCTCCTCCTCCTCCTCCTCCTCCTCCTCCTCTTCCTTCTCAGTGGTCGCCCTTCCTCCTCCTCCTCCTCCTCCTCATCCTCCTCCTCTTCCTCCTCATCCTCCTCCGATCGTCCTCCCCCCTCATCTTCCGAGCTGCAGGGTGCCCCCCCCCCCTTCGGCGGTCCTGCTCGGAACCGCCTTCTGAACGTGGGCCTGCATGCAGCGAAGCATCCTCGCCTTCTGCTCAGCCCAACTGGAAAGCTGCGCGGCCAGCTTCCAGTTCTCCTCTCGACTGGTCGCGATCGAGATGAGCGCAGCCTGCCGGGGCGAGGCGGCAACCTCCTCCTCCTCCCCCTCCTCCCCCACCTCCTCCACCACCTCCTTCTCGCTCTTCCATCTTCTCGTCCTTCTCATCTTCTTCCTCCTTCTCCGCCTTCCGATCTCCCCTCCCTATCCTGCTCATTCCTCCTCCTCCAACTCCTCCTCCTTCTCCTCCTCCTTCTTCTTCTCATCATTTGTTCCTCCTCTTCTTCGTGCTGCTGCTGCTCCCCCTCCTCATCCGCGTAATCATTCTCATCCTCCTCCGTTCCATTTCTCTGTCTCATCATCCTCCTTATCCTTCTCATCCTCATTCCTCTTTTTCTCTCAATATATATATATATACATATATATATATATGTATATCCTCTCTCTCTCTCTCTCTCTCTCTCTCTCTCTCTCTCTATCTCTCTCTCCCTCTCTGACGCCCGCGGCCCGCCTTCGCCGCCGTCTGCGGGATGCTGATGGCCCCCGCCTGGCGAGTCGCCAAGATCATGGCCTTGCTGTTGACCAACGCCTCGGGGCCGTACTCTGTCCCCGATACCACCGTGCGGCACTCGAAATCCTCGGGCCCCTTGAAGGAAGAGCCCCAGAGGATCGCCAGCACCGCCGCGTTCTTGCGCCCCTGAGCTCTCTGCGCCCGGCTCGCGCAAGCTCAGAGGAACACGATTGGGGGGGGGAGACGACCAGCAGCAACGACCGATTGCTGCACCGCTTCCTCCTCCTCCACCTTCTCCTCCTCCTCCTCCTCCTTCTCCTCCTCCTCCTCCACCCTTTCCTTCTCCCCCTCCTCCTCCTATTCCTCCACCCCCCCCCCCTCCTTCTCATCTTCCTCCTCCTCCTCCCCCTCCCCTCCCCCTCGCCCTCCACTTCCTCGCCCTCCTCCTCCTCTTCCTCCTTCTCCTCCTCTTCTTCCTTGCGTCCTCCTCCTCCCTCTCCGACTGCCCGACGTTTGAGCGCGCTTCAGAAGCTGAGCACCTTGGGCGCCATCGCTGCCGCCGAGTCGCGCTCCCCAGCGGCAGCGGGCGCTGCAGCGTAAGAGACGAACGGCGGCAGTGACGCGACCGACCCGCGACCCCTCCTATAGCTGGCGAGTGGAACGCTGAGTGTTCGGGTTGGGGCGAAGTCCTGAGGCCAGCGCTGCGGCAGGAACACCATTTTGGAACTGCAATTCATGGCGATGATGGCAATGGTGGCGCGTGTTCCTTGAACCTGTCATGCATGACGATGATGTGTGAGATGGTGGTGTTATCTGCATGATGTTTTCTACTTTCATAACAATTGAGACAACGCGTGGTCATGCGCTTGAACATGTACATACATAAACATATACGCTTGAATCCAAATATAAACAAGCATATCATAGTAACGCTTGAAATTCAAGCGTATCAGACCTCAGGGTAGGCGATCGCCAGCGTCGCGGCGGGGCAGCGCCCGGGGCCCTTGCCAGCCGCTGCCCTCGCTGCCTGCCCCCTCAGCCTGAGCCCGGTGGCCGTGCGCCCGGTGGCTAGTGCTGGAGGCCGTGCGCCCGGTGGCCGTAGGCGCCCTCCGCCTTGGCACCCGTTCCCCAAAGCCCGCGCGTCACCTTCTTGGGGCGGGCGTGGCGTCTCATGCGCATGATGGCCCCTGCTCTGCGGGCGCCGCTCTGCATCCGCTGCCTGCCCCGCAACCTGTTGCGAGATCGAGCGGCGTTGCAGTCCACCCCAAGGTCTGTGAACCGTACCTTCGCAGTGGCGAGGATCCCATTCTCCCTGAGGCCTCGGGCGATGTCCTCTGCCAGGCGGGTGGTGCTGGCCACAACAGTCGTCTTCACCGATATGTCTAGTCCAGCCTTCTGCATACTGCGGCCCAGCTCGGTGGTGCTCTCCACTACCGTCTGCTTGACCACGGCAGGCGTGCCTGGGCGCGCAGCACCGCGTCGCCCACGTGCGTCCAAAGGCCGATGCGCGCCTGGTAGTTCTGATGCGCACGATGCAACAGCGGGCACAGGAACGCCCTGGCTAGCGGGACTCCGTGGGGCGATCCCGCCACCAGCGAACGCCGGGGCGTGATCTCCCTGCTGAGCCACTTCCTATCCTTCAAGAAACGGGGCGCCAGGAACATCTGCAGCTCCACGCATAGCACACGCTGGGAACTGCTGGCCCAGCGCGTGTCGCACCAGGACTGGGAGACCGATCCTGTCGTAGAACTTGGCCAGGTCCAGCAGCACCGTCGCACTAGATACTCCCAATGTCCTGGCTGTCTCATCCAAACAAGCTCTCAAAGTGGACGCCTGCAGCGCCGACGAGCCCGCGATTGCGGTGCCCCAGAACTCAGCAAGCTCCTCACTCCACTGCGCCGTCACCGAGCCGCGGAGCTTGCTCCAGGTCTTCATCGGGAATGGGAGCTGGCCGAGGATTCGATCCCCGCCTTTGGTCTTGGGTGGGGGCCACCGCGCCCAAGGTGCCGAAGATCTGCCTCGGCCAGACACCGTTCTCCTCGATCGCATCGAGGAGGTTCACCATCTCAGCTCGGCCCTCCTCAGGGAGCCTCTGGATCTCCAGCGGCCCCAGCGGCCAGATGATGACATCCAAACCATCTGGCCGCTCTGGACGGTGCTAGGGTCGCCGCCTTGGTTCGAGCCCAGCCAATCGTGAAGCCTTTGGCTCGCCCTACGAAGCGGTCGCGCTGCTCGTCCTCAATCTCATGGTGGGTCAGCGTGGCCTGCTCCACCGTCTAAATCCAGTCTCCGAACATGGTGGACACGTAGTCCGTGGCGACAGGGTCGGGCATGAGCAAGTAGCGCGCGCCCATCTGCCTCGCGTGCCGGGCCGCGCCTGACGAAATTATCCTGGGGGCGCTGCGTTCGCTCAGCGCCGTCTTGGCGTCAACGCCTCGCGCGCACAGCGTCTCGGGCTCGGAATTGGTCGGGGAATCCGTAGAACATGGGCTGGCACAGGGCGATCCCGCTCCAGTAACTTTGGGAGGCCGACGCGCCGCGGCGGCTCGTCTCCGAACGAAGGCCTCGCATCGCGGGGGGAAGGTGGAGCGGGGTCCTGTCCAGCCAGGGGGGCCTCTCGAAGTTAGCGCCGAAAATGAAGGCGGAGCGAACTCTGCGGCCCCCTCCTCGTCGTCGCATGGCGAGCCTGGGCGGGCCTGACGCCGCGTCCCCACCGAGACGGCAAAGGGAGCGCCGACCGTGGGCTCCTGGGGCGCTTGACCCTCGATGCCGCCGTAGAGCTCGTCGAACGCGTCCTGTAGAGCCACCTCCAGCTCGGCTCGCCTGCGGTCGCGAGCTGCTCGGATACCCTTCTGTCTCTTGCTGGCGGGGGTCGGCCGCCTTGACCTGTCCGGGCACGGCGGGGAGATCCTTGGCCACCATGAGCTGCCTGTGCCACCATCGCTTCTTGCCCCCCGCCCGCGCGAAGCAGAGGCCGACGCGATCCTTCCACGGGACCTCGATCACGGCCTTCAGGTGGTAGCGATTGGCGGCGCCCGCCATGACCATCGCATAGTCGATCAGGCTGCCGCCGCCCCCGTTGCACGCGCATGTGCAGCCCTGGGGGAGGATGATCTCGCCCTGGAGTTTCTTGAGCCAGCTGAAGCCCGCTCCCGCCCACGCCTCAGGTTGGATATTCCAGTCGCCCAAGATAGCCCACGGGTCGCTGATCTGCGCTAGGAAGGCCCCCAACCTGGACAGGGTCTTCTCGCTCGGCCCCTGGAACTTGTGCTGCGGGAGGAGGCACAGCGAGATCACCACCAGATTGCCTGCCAGACGACAGGGCAGAATCCAGCGAAAGGGCCCTGCCCGTGCACCTCGAGGCCAGCCGCGCGCCAACCTTCGAAGCTGGTGGCCTGGATGATCTTCTTGGCTAGCACCCACTCGCCTCCTGACGTACCTGTGGCCGAACGCGCCGTCGGCCTAGCTGGTGTCGCAACCAGCTTCCATCCGTCTTTGCTGAGCCCTGCTTGGGCTGCCTTCAACTTGGTGCCTTCGCTGTGGGTCTCCGCGAGGGCGATGGGGCCGTACTGCACGGCCTGGCCTCGCACGAAGCCCTGGGCCTGCGGGCCCCACTCAGTGATGTTGGAGAAGAAGATGGCGGCATGCTCCTGGGGAGCGGCGTCAAAGCCGCAGCTGGGCCTTGACGTTTGCGCCAGCCTTCGCCGCTGGCGCCGCACCTGCGCCGCCTCCAGGAGCGGCGCCGCCAGCAGAAGCAGCAGCATCGCCTGCAGCAGGCGGGGCAGCCGCAGGCTCCACGGCGGAGGGGAGCCTGGCGCGCGCCTCCGCCACCGACTGGGCGAACTTCTCCTTGACCATCTGCTCCAGCTCCTCGTCGGTGCTGTCCAGGCCTGGGACCGCCGTGCCGATGCCCTTGGCCCCGTCTTCGGACCCGTCCTCTTCCATGGAGGCGGAGGCCTCTTCCTTGGGCTGGTCGTCGATCCGCATCCGCTTCTGGGGCGTGGCCTTGATCTGCAGCACCTTCTGTCGCAGCTCCTTGACCGTTGCCTCCTCCTGTACCATGTACTGCCACGAGGCCTCCAGCGCCGCGCGGTGCGTCTCCAGCTCCGCGCGGGCCTCGCTGTCCAGCTCCTCGATCCCCTCGTTGAGGAGGGCCGTATCGAAGGCGAAGGTGATCTTCTTGCCGTCCTTGGTGTATCCTTCCGCTGGCTCAACCTGCTTCGCCAGCGAACGGACGGCCTGCTCGTGCTCCTGCTTGGCCTGCAGCATCTCACGCGTCGCCGTGATGCTCGCTTGCTTGGCAACCTCCAGCTGGATCTCCACCTTCGCGAAGGCGTCCGCCGCCCGCTGCAGCACATTCTGTTTGTGCTGCAGGGCCTGGGCCGTGGACTGCACGAACTGCGATGGGGACTTCTCCTTCGGCGGCGGCGGCTTGGGCATGACCTTCTCGACCTTTTCCTGGATGGCAGCGAGGTCCCCTTCGAGCGCAGGGCAGTGGGAGAGGAGGGTCTTGAGCGCCGCCGTGATCGCCTCCGCCTCCGACCTGTCCTGGCCGTCCTTGTTGGCCGTCCTGTACGTCTCATTCCCCAATCTGCGGGCCTTGGCCCATGGCGGGGGGGGGTCCTTGTTGGCAGCTGCCTGGTTTGTGCTCTTCCCATTGTAGAGGTCCACCGTGCTGCCGCTGCCTCCATTGCGCACGATCCTGAAGTTGTACGCCCACTGCTGGCACCCAGCGCACACCGATAATGGTTTGCGAGCACTCCCGTATCCCATGGTGCTACGCTGGAACGATGAGGGCTTGAATTATCGACGCACTCTGGGCGTCGGGATCGGCGGGGCCCTGAAAACAACTTGGTCGAGCCGCGGACTAGCGGTATCCACGTGTTCCCGGGCGGAATAAGCATCTTGAGCCAAAATGGCTACGGAGGGGGAGGAGGAGGAGGAGGAGGGGGAGGAGGAGGAGGAGGAGGAGGAGGAGGAGGAGGAGGAGGACGAGGAGGAGGAACACTGCCACAAGAAGAGGTCAAAGAAGGTCAGATGGAGAAAAGCGGGGTGTGGCTATCAGAGACAAGCTTTTTGTCACCACTGTGGGGGGCGACATCCAACAGTGGGGATGGGCCATAGGGGAAGGATGCAGGTTGTAACCTTGGAAATCCGCTCACCCTTAATATACGGGTTGACAGTAGGCTGTGGTGCGCATGTCACATCAGGTTCTGGTCCTTTAAGGGCTTACTGTCGGGCTTACGGTCGGGAACTTTGGTCCGACTCTTGAGCAGAGACCGACCGTCCCGGCATTCCTGCAGCCCTACCACGACATGCCCTTAGAACCCCAGAATGTCCTTAGAACAAAAGCAATGTTCTTGGAACATAAACCCGATGCGCTACAACAAGGCAGGCCCGGCTCTTGGAACATCCCTCGAAGGGCCTGTCGGCGAGCCGGGACACCTCGCCGCTGTCTGAGACTCCGACCTCCCTCTCCCCTCCGCCGCCCGCGCCGGGGGGCCTCCGCCCCTCTGGCCGCCACGGCGTCCATGGGGCCGCCGCGCGCCGCCGCGGGGGCGCGGGGCGCGGCAGGCCCCGGGCGCGCGCGTGCGCGGGCGGGCGGCCCTCGGGAGCCCAGCTATCCAACGCAGGGAAAACATCGAGGCGGAGGTGGCTCGCAAAGCTCGACCCCTGGGGTAGATCGGGTCGGGCGAAAGGGGGGGATAGCAAAGGGGGGGTTTGAGAATCAGCTCACGTAGCTGATTTTCCCGGAGGCGACTATGTATCGAGGAATGGGCCCCTCGGTGAGGCCGAAACCAGCTGCATGCAGCAAATTTCGTAACCCCCCCTTTCCCAATTCCCCCCTTTCGCCCGGCCCGAGTAGAGGCCTCCTAGATGGGGTCGGAGCAGATGGGGTCGGAGGACCGCGCCGCATCGCCGATACATCGGCGATACATCGGCGATGCATCGGCGATGCATCGGCGATGCACCGGCGATGAGGCGTCGACGTCGGCGATGTATCGACGACGTCGGCGTGGGGAAAATCGGGCTCCGCATCGAGCCGCATCGTCGATGCATCGGCGATGCGGCGCGATCCTCCGACCCCATCTAAGCACTCGGACCCCGTCTAGGAGGCCTAGATGGGGGCCCTCGCCGGGCCTCGGGGCCGGCAAGAAACGGCTCGGGATGAAAAGCCGGTGCTCGGGAATGGGCCGAGACTTCCGGGGGCCCCGCATTGAAAACATCACGGCGCCGGATCTCAGTGAGCGCGGGGCGGCGCTCTCGGGGGCGGTGCGTGGAGGATGCCAGCGCGGAGCGCGAGCGAGCGAGCGCGGAGCGCGAGCGCGCGAGCGCGAGCGAGCGAGCGCGCCCGAGAGCAGCCGGAGGCGGGCCCCAATGGAGGGGAGGGCGGTGGGCCGAGGGCAGGCGGGCGGGCCCGCCCGTGGCTGGGCCGGTAGGCCGACAGGGGAAGCGGAGGCGTCGCCCTGGTGGCTCCTTCTGCTACTGCAACCCCAGACCTCCTCGCGTCGTGAAAAAATCACGACGGGAGGTTTTTGCCTATTTTCGGCCTCTGGGGGCCCTTTCCGGGCCTCGGGACCGTCAAAAAACGACTCAGGATCCAAACCTCTTGGGGTCGACGTCGTGAAAAAATCACGACGTCGGAGGTCTGGGACAGCCGGTCTCTCCAAAAGAGCGTGCTTGGGGAGGGTGGGCGAGGAGGAGGGACCGAAAGGAACGGGGGGGGGGATCATCGTGAAGGAAGCGGGCCCTGGGGGAAGCGGGTGCTGGAGGCCCCTCTGGACCGCACCTCGGCTCTCAGGGTCTTCTCCTGGCCCTGGGGCTGTGAACATTACCGGCATGCTACACGGAAGTGGCTGTACGACGCCGTCTCCGTGGAGCAGAAAACGTACTGACAAAGGCGGACGCCCGCGTGGCGAAGCTCCAGCAGCTCAAGGACACCAAGAGCCAGCTGCGCACCGCCGGGAGCGAGGCCGAGCAGGCGGGCAAGAAAGTCGAGTCCCTCCTCGCCAAGGAGAAGTCTCTGGCCAGGCCTCCAGCCTTCAAAGGGCTGGGGCTCCGTCTGCGCCCACCCAGAGCTCGCTGAGACGTCCCTGGCGGCCGGCGGCGAGGAGGCCAATGCAGAGGTCACCCAGCAGCTGGAGGCAGTCCTCTCGCTCGCTGCGGAGAAGAAACACATTGCCAAGAAGGCGGCTGTGCCGATAGAGGAAGGGGACGAGCTCCACGGCAGCGGCCCACGCGCCAAGCGGCGCGTTGGTGCAGCGCCAGATGAGCAGGGCGAGGACATCCTCAACCTCAAGGCCACGGCCAAGGCCACCCCGCAGGAGATTGCAGCCGCCCTCAAGCAGGCAGGCGTCAAGGAAGGAGTCAAACGTCCAGAAGCACGGGCCGATGCTACATACAATACTTGCTAATATGGCTGTTGGGTTTCATTTCGCCATGTGGGAGTCGAGTCTGCCGAGATCCAACCAGTTCGAGGAAGCGCTGCACCAGCTGCGCTACCAGGTCGAGGCACCAGTCGTCTTCGGCCAGGAGCTCCAGCTGGCGCCCAGGCAAGTGGAGCTGCTGTCGGCCAGGCTGATCAAATACGACTGGAAGGCTGCAGTGGTGCCCAGCGCACCGACCAAGGAAAGCATGAGGGCAGGTGTAATGCTCGTGGTGCCAAGCCGCATGGGGATAACTTGCCTGCCCGAGCTGGGGCTATCGCACCCAAGGAGTCGCCAGGGAGACTCTGCGTGGGCTACGTCAAGATGTGCCGTCGGCACGGCATCGCGGCGGGCTCCGCGTACCTGTGGGTGTCAGAGGCGCCCTCGACCCGCAACCTCACCGTCCTCGGCCGCTTTGGGGCTCTCAAGGCTGTGTAAGGCCAGCCGTGGGAGCTTGGCGGCGACTTCAACATGTCGCCCGAGGAGCTGCTGGAAACGGGGATCCTCTCCAAGATGAGGGGCCACCTGGTGTACGGCAAGAGTGAAGGCACGTGCAGGGGGAGCACGGGCAACTGCTCTGTCAGGGACTACGGCCGGGCCTAGGACAGAAGAACATCCGTCAAGAACATGAGACCCTCTGCTGACCAAACTGAAGAACCTTCGAGGGACCTTCCTCCAGGACGCACGAGGACATCCAACAGACGCGAAGAACACTTGGGTACCCTCCCCGAACCGACCTCGATCTGATATCTCGGCCCGACCGTACTTCATCGTATCCGAGAGCCTGCTGGAGAACGGGCTCGAAGCCACTGTCATGACGGCGTTTGAGGCCAAGCCCAGCAGGCCTGTCATGATAACTTACAGTTGGGCCGCTGCACGACTGTGCCACAAGCCCTCCGGCTCATCCAGAGGGTGCCCTGGCCCTTGGCTGTGCCTAGGGGCCGACGGGTTGCCCTACACCTCCAGGCCAGTGGCCGCGCCGTCTCCCTCGGGAGTTCGTGGACCACGAGACTCTGAACGCGTTCAAGAACGATCCAAGGCATGCGCACGAGATGCACTGGAACCGATGCCATTGCTTTCACGGCAAAGAGCTGCTGGCCCACTGTTGGCATGGCAAGAAGTTTGGCCGTCTACAAGATACGATAGCTGTCGACCCCAACGGCCAGGGACAAGGGAGCCCCGACGACGCGAGCTATGGCGACAGAATGGGTGGCGAGTCTTCTGCAAGATCTGAACCTCATCGTCAGCGGGGGCTCGCACGAGGTAGAGGTTCAGGACATGGTCCAGATCGGGTCCATCAGGGATGCGATGGTCCAGAAGTGGGCCTTCGTCGGGCGCCACCCGTGCGCCGAGGAGCCGAAGACCCCGTGGTCGCCACGCCTTCGAGACCATCCTGGGCCCCATGCAGGAACCGCAGAAGTTCCCAGAGCACTTGGCTTGGAATACCTCCGGTGCTGGCAGCAGGCTGCGGCCGGCGAGGCAGACGAGGAGAGACAGAGCCAGCGGAAGGAGTCCACCGAATCCTGGCGGGCCTGGGCTCGCAGTCGCAGCGAAAGTCAGCGGGGGCCCTGCACGAGTTGACCAAGCCGAGGGTCCCGTGGGATCCCATGGTACCCGCGAAGGCGAGCGACAGGTCGACAGCCCTCGAGTCGCCCACGCCACACCCCGAAAACGAATGGACTCTTCAGAGTTCCATTGTTGTTCATATTCTCCGGCGCGCCACCAGAGGCAGCCCCCGCGGGAGAGACGTCCAAGCACGTTGCCCTGATGGACCCGAAGACGGTCGCCGGCACAGCGTTGCAGGAGTGGGAGAGCATATGGCATCACAATGTCGATCGGGCAGCGTCATGCTTCGAGTCGCCTGCGGAGGACGAGCCCATGCTGCCACCGATCCTCGGTCACCACGTGCAGCACGCCTGGAAGGCTTGCTCTCCCAAGACGGGCCCGAGCGAATCCAGCATCCACCCCAGGCTTTGGGCACAAGGGCCTGCCGGTGGCCTAGCTGACCTGGCCAGCATCCTGAACTGCATCGAGCGCGGCTCTAACTGGCCCGTCTCGCAGCAGTGCGTCATCTCCTGGCTGCGGCCCAAGCCCAAGGGCAGCACGAGAAACTTGGGCATTCCCTCCCGAATGCGGAAGGCCGTGGAAGGCAGGTCGGAGAAGGCAGGTCGGCGGAAGGAACTTGGGCCGTGGGAGACAGGTCGGTTGAATGCGCGGCATGGATACAGGGTCTCATGGCAGAAACGGGCCACATTGTCACATCGCGCGTGTTTCCATCGATGAGAAGTGTGGCGCTGAACGGGTGCTACACCGAAGGCGGTGTCTGGGCACAGGGGTCGTGGCAGAATCCATGTTCGGTCCGCTGTGTCTGTCCCTCGTTATCATCGGCGTCATCGACGGCATCTACGTCGCCAGGCCGAGAGCGAACATGTGCATCTACGTAGATGACCTTGCAGCATCGATCCGAGGCGACCTCGCCACTGTGGCGGCGATCCACGCGAAGCTGACCGACGAGATCATCTCCGTCTTCCAGCAGGTGTTGAAGCTGCAGGTCTAGAGGGGCAAGGACGGCAAGACTGTCGTCGCGGCCTCCCATGGTAGCGTGGAGCGTCAGCTTGGCAGCCACAGCAAGCAAATGGGCATCCAAATGGTGCGCGAGGCCGTGCAGTTGGGCGTGACCCAATCAACCGCGCGGCAGCGCCGTGTCGGAGTCCAGTCCAAGCGGGTCATGCAGGTATGGCCAGAAGCTGGAAGATTCAGCGGGTCAAGGCTGCAGGAGGCACAGCAGAGAAGATGGTCAGGCTCGGGATCGTGCTGTCAGAGCTCTACAGCACGCGCGTCCAGGAGAGGGGCCCTGACACGCCGATCGCCAAGCCGAGGCGGTCGGTCACGGCGGACTTCCCCAGCGGCACCGAGGTCGGGCGCGCTGGTGCTGCTGGCGGAGGACGCCGACCCAGCCGTGCTCGCCAACGCGGGGCCCATCATGGAGTGGGTGGGCCAGGGCGTGGCAGGAGGCGACGGACGTGGCAACGCGCGACCTCCTGGTGCAGGCCTGGCGCTCGTGGGTCATGCGACTCCATGGGCGACCGAGGCCGTGGGGCCCTGTGAAAGGGCCAGCAGGCGCGTTCATTGCCACTGTGATGCGCCTCGAATAGTCAAACCACGCCACGCGCGCTCAGCGGCGCGAGATTGGCGAGAGACTGTTGACTGTTCAGAGGCAACAGCTTCGCGGACGAATACGCGAGGAAAGGAGCAAAGTTTTGCGAGCATCCTTTCTGGCAGCGTCAGGCTTATCAGCAGAAGTATACCATGGTAACTGATGCCCTAAAATGTGCTGTCAGGCTAGGCGTAATGTCGTCCAATGTCGCCGACACGATTACCGACGTCAAACCGAGTAGCATCACGGGAATCGACCCGAGCCAGGCTGCCGAATCGAACCCTGCTCCTCCTCTGACGCCTCCTCCTCCTCCAGTGGGACCGTCGAGCTCCACAGGCCACGATCCGGACTCCGAGCGGGCCGTCGGGCGTAGAATATGTCGAATTCGATGCCCGAGAAGCCCGAGAATTCGATGCACAGAGGTTGGGACATCACCTGATGTGTCGCCCCAGTGTTGTATTCTGCAAGCGTTGCGCTTCCTACGCTCAGTGGAAGTGGTCGCACCTTGTGAAGAACGGCTGCAAGCCCGCCCGGCCAAGGGTCGACTGACGCCAAGGGTCGACTGACGCGTGTGTGGGAGGGCCGCGGTCCGTCAACGGGAAAGCCCTTGCAAGCTCAGACTTGAACGACAAGAAGGCGTCTTGCGTGGTAGGTGTCATCTGCGCGAGCCCTAAGTAGCACAATGCACCCCCTCCTTCTCCTCTTCCTCATCCTCCTCCTCCTCCTCCTCCTCCTCCAGCTCCTCCCCCTCCTCTTCCTTATCCTCTTCCTCTTCCTCGTCCTCCTCCTCCTCCTCCTCCTGATCGTCCTCCTCATGCTCCTCCTCCTCCGCCTCCTCCTCATCATCATCATCATCATCAGCATCATCATCATCATCATCATCATCATCATCATCATCATCATCATCATCATCATCATCATCATCATCATCATCATCATCATCATCATCATCATCATCATCATCATCATCATCATCATCATCATTAGCAGCATCATTCATATTCAGCAGCATAATCATCATCAGCAGCATCAGCAGCATCAGTATCAGCATCACCATCATAAGCATCAGCATCAGCATCAGCATCAGCATCATCAGCAGCAGCAGCGGCCGTATCATCATCAGCAGCAGCATCATCATCAGCAGCAGCCTCAGCATCATCACCATCAGCAGCATCAGTATCATCATCGCCAATACCATCAACGTCATCATCATCATCATCATCATCAGCATCAGCATCAGCATCAGCATCATCATCATCATCATCATCATCCGCGTCATCATCATCATCAGCATCGTCGTCATCATCGTCAGCAGCATCGTCATCATGATCATCATCATCCTCATCATCAGCAGCAGCATCAGAAGCAGCAGCGGCAGTATCATCATCATCATCATCATCATCATCATCATCATCATCATCATCATCATCATCATCATCATCATCATCAGCATCATCGTCACCATGACTATCACCATCAGCATCATCATCATCATCACCATCATCATCATCATCATCATCATTATCATCATCGACAGCATCATCAGCAGCAGCATCATCATCACCATCATCACCATCATCATCATCATCATCGAAGGTGGGAGAAGGAAGGGAGGACGGGGGGGCAGCGTCTGGAGGAAGGAGCGGGAGGCACTGGATGAGGGAGGGCGAAACGCCAGGAACTTCAAATGCACGAGCATCTCTTTCTGCGGCGCCCTTCTCTGCGAATGCTCTGCAGAGCATGCAGCAGACGTGCAGATCCGAGCCCTCGCCTCGAATTGTCGATAGACCGCACCTCTAAAAAACACACCCTCGGGTCGGACGAGAGAGGGGGGGGGATAGCAACGGGGGGGGCAGCGAGTCAGCTCACGTAGCTGGTTGTCCCGGCTCCTCCTCCTCCTCCTCCTCCTCCTCCTCCTCCGCCTCCTCCTCCGTATCGAGGAGAGCGCCCCCCCCCCCAGTCGTCCGACCCGACATTCGTAGCGAGGACATGCTGCCCCGCTCGAAGAGGCACCCGAGCAGGGCGGCGGCGCGCTGCCGATGAGCCCCGGTCCCGACCACGCCCGCGCCGGCGGCCAGATCGTGCTCCCTCCCCAGGCCTCCAACCGCTCGACTCGTCCGAGGAGCGAAGCTGGGCCTGGGAGGCCTCGACTGGGGCCCCGCGGGGCCCGCTCGTCCTCCCGGAGGTCGGGCGCGAGCTCGTCCCGTCGCCAGGGGTGAGTCCGTGCCGCCCGCCGGCGGCACGGAAAGGAGCTTTGGCGGTGCGCACCATGGGGTGGAGGGAGTGATGGGCCTGTTTTCCATCCCCACCACCACCAGAAGCTGGAGGGAGAGGGGCCTCCTCCTCCTCCTCCTCCTCCTCCTCCTCCTCCTCCTCCTCCTCCTTCCCCCCTCCAACTTGTGGTGGTGGTGGTGGAAAAGAAGCCCATCAGGGAGGGGGGAAGGCTTCTCAGAAGGAGGCTGCTTCCTAGAAGGCGCCGGCCTCTACATCTACAGATGAGGCCCGCGCCTTCTGAGCAGCAAGACGTGCTTCCAAGAAGCCCTCCCCCCCTTCCCCGGCCCCCCTGTGCGCGTGGCTGGGGGAGAGCGAAGACGAAGACGACCTTCTTGCCCTCGCCCCCCACTGGAGGCGCGGACGCGCCAGGATCTCTGGCGCGCCGAAGAGGAGGGCGCCAGGACGAGGGGGGTCAGCGCACATCATAGCCCAGAACGTGCGCCTACGGGGGGGGGGAGCAGGGAACGAGCTGAAAAAGCAAGAGTGAAGGGGCCCAGGGACACACAAAGAAATACACACAGATTTCAGGATGTTCCATACTTTCACATATTTTCTGGGTTTTCGCCTTCCCCCCACACCCCCCATAGATTTCAATATTTTCATATAGTTTCCTGTCTTTTCCTGGGAATCGACGATTGATCGCGTCTGTGTAGGAGTAGGCTACGAAAGCGGGGAGATCTCGTGGCGCCGGCCATGATATCCACACGCCCCGTCACCCAGCACCCCTCTTGGACGCCCCCGACAGAACGGACCCCCTTCGCTGGATGAGCAAGCACGTGCGAACCCTACCCCTGCAGGTCAGATTCCTGAAACACCGGCGGGGGCTCAGAATCCGAAGAATGCCTGCAGCCAAACGAACCCCAGCGGGGATGTTAACCCGCCTCGAACATATCCCTATCCCTAAGATGGGCGAACAAAAAGCGGGGACAATCTTAGGGATAGGCCCTCAGAAACGGAGGGAATCCTCAAGATCGGCATCGAGGTGAGGCGATGTCAAACATGGGGATAGGGATATGCTTCAAACTGGCAAGATGTCTGATGCCGCTGCGTCGACTGGACCCGCCAAGGTATAAAACAGGGCTAGGATCGGGATTGATCGATCCAGAACGTTCCCGAGCGCTCTCAGAGCGTTCCGGAACGCTCTGGAGCGGCCGCGGCGCCCAATGCATCCTCCAAACCCGCCGATTCTCATAGATTTCGAGTTATCCCGATCCGATTTTGTCCCGATCTTCGCGTCGTTTTAAGGTAAGACTCGCAGTCGGTCGCAGACTGGAGCCGGCTCTGCATCCCGGGCCGCTCTTGCTCGGCAGGGGGCCAGGGATGCTGGCCCGCCCGGGCGCTGGAGCACCGCGGAGGGGGAGAGGCTGGGCCGCCGGAGGCTTCTCGGGGCCACTGGGGGCCCGGGCTCCCGCCCTGCGCCTGCCCGAGCCAGACATGCACGTACGTACCAACATCTTGTACAGTCGAGGCGTTGACCTAAGGAACCCTAGAAATAAGGAACGAGGCCCCTCTTTTCCACAAGTAGAACCTCGATTTCGCATCGAAAACCCAAGGAAAATCCAAGGCAAGCTGCGAAACCATTTGAGGAGCACGGAGCCCCTCCCAGACGAAAAGGGCTCCCTCTTCAGGGCCCCGACTGTAACGCGCCGCTGCCCAGGCGGTGCGGCCAGAGAGCACCCGCCACCGAGCGTAGGACCACCAGGCTTTGGAGCGCCCGCGCCCCCCCCCCCCCGGGGGGGGGGGCGGGCACGCACGGGCGATCTCGGAACCTCTGAAAACAAATCCAGGCGCGCAAGCGCGGGCATGAGGATGCGTACTCCAGATTTCGTAATAAAGGGAGGGGGGTCTCATTTCGAGGGGTGTCTCTTCCAGGCTATTTTGGAGGGCCTGGGGGGTCTGGGGACGATGTTTTGGAGGGTTCTCCCACGGGGGGAGGTCTGAAATGGCTTGTCTTGGAGGGTCCAGACCCCCTCCCTTTTATTACAAAATCTGGAGTAGTCTGACATAGCATGACGCGGCGACGCCCCAAAGTGGGGGGGGCTTCTGTCTGCGGACCAGAAAACAAACGCATCGACACCGCATGTGGAATCACTTCCGATGGTTTTTTTTCGGGGTGGCATGTTCTAGATTGTGGACCCAGAAACGCTTTCGTCTCCTGGGGAGCGCACCTCTTGCTTCCGCCGCCTGCCGCCCGCCTCCCGCCCGCCGGCTTCGGCCAGCGAAGGGCGGCCTCGTCCGTGCCTCCGTCGACCCTCCGCCGCCCTGCCGCCGAGGGAAAGAAAGACAACTGCTTCGGCCCTCCGACGCAGGGCCCACTTTGATGAGCGCCTCGCACAGGCGAACGATTTCTTATTCGGCGTTTCGACACTGGGCGAGAAGGGGAAGGGGGGGTCTGGCTCCGGACCTCTGCGTCACTGCGCGACCGTTTGCAACGCTGCGTCCTGTGGGGGAGACTCCACCTGCTCATAACAGGCGCCCGAAACAGCCAAGGTCTACTGCACGGGGGGAATGCGAGGTCCCACGCCGATCGGCTCTATAAGGAAACTATCACATAGTAGAAGTATGTTTAGGTGATGCCGACCAGCCCCAATCTCGGACGCCCTCCCGCTCGGAGCCTGCACCGAATTCTGCGGCCATTCGTGGCGCGGCCCAGCCGTCCACCGTGCACAGAGCAAATTTCTACGCCACAGGCGTGCCGCGCCAAGCAGTTCATCGGGTCCTCGGCTGGACCAGCCCTGCTGGGCAGTGGCCCACTCCTCCCCCCTCCGCCTTGGCAAAACCTCCCTGGCCTCCCCAAACTCCCGACGTCATGGCTTTGTTCATTACGTCGACCCTTGGAGATCTCGACCCATTCCCCTGGGCCGGTTTTTCATCCTGAGTCGTTTTTTGACGGTCCCGAGGGCCGCCGAGGGCCCCCAGAGGCCGAAAATTGCAAAACACCTCCCGCCACTATTTTTTCCTTGCCCGAGGGGGTCTGGGTCTGGCGATGCGAAGCACGGGGAAGCAGACAGCAACTGCTGATCCGAGCAGAAACGTTCAGAGCTCCGCGCGCAGGTTTCTTGGCTCGGCGCCGGCCCGCCTGGGCGGCGCCTCCGGCGCCGCCCATGGAGTTGTGGATGCCATGACAGTGGACACCCTAACAATCCGATCACTGAACAAAACATATGTTTCACATGTTTGAGACATGTTCTGAACATGTTTTAAGCATAGCCTTTCACATGCTTAAGACATGTTGAACATATATATATTGGAGAAGAAAACATGTTTAATACATGTTCTGAACATCTGGGAACTGTTTGGCAACATGCCCCCCCTTCGATTGACCGCCCTCCACAACCATGGCGAGGGGGGAGGGGTCCAGGGAGAAAGGTCCGGCGCCAGTCCAAAAAGCATCCGGGCGGACATTCGTGAAGGGGCCCAGGGACACACAAACAGGCAGGCACAAACCCCAGGATTCCCGATACGTTCCTGTATCTTCTGGGTTTTCTTCTCCCCCCCACTTCCCATATTTCCCTATATTTCCCAATATTTTCCCACATGTGCCCCATATCTTCTGGGTTTTCTTCTCCCCCCCACTTCCCATATTCTCCCATATTTTCCTGGGAGTCACCGATTGCTCGTGTCCATGTTTCCCCCCCTTCTGAATGCGTAAGCTTGCGGTCGGGAGCTTTTGCTTCGCGGGCCGCAGCCGTGCCCTGCGAGCCGATGGTGTGTCTCTCTCCGCTCCGCGCTGCGGGAGGCTGGGAAAGGCGTTGAACGTGGACTCATGGTGACCGGGACGTAGAGAGCGCGTCACGCCGACGCGCGGTGGGCCAGGACCAGCGGCGCGGCACGCCAACCAAAAGTTCCCGACCGTACGTCTGTGTGCTTCTTGTGGATGGGGGCCCAGGGACACTCACAGAGGTACACACGACTCCCAGGACCCCGCATCTTTTCTCATACTCTCTCTTGATTCTCGTCTTCCCACCTAACACTTCCCGCACTTTCCCCAACCGCTCTCCTGGGAACCGACGATGGCTCGTGCCTGTGTGTGTGCTGGCTCGCTCCCTCGGGGCACCTGGCCATCGCTCGGACGCCCATTCCCTGTGCTTTTTTTTCGGTGTCGTGCGCGGTGTTTTCGCCAACTGATCAAGGATGCCCCTCGATCGCCCTCGCCGAGAAAAAAGGCACACGTCCGAGCGATGCCAGGGGCAGGGACGTAAAAACACACCTGTGGGAAAAACACAGTCTGTGGGAAAAACACACGTTGGAAAAACACACGTGGGAAAAACACAGTCTGTGTGTTTTTCCTACAGTGTGTTTTTCCCAAGGATGCTCCTCGATCGCCCTCGCCGAGAAAAAATGCACGCGTCCGAGCGATGCCAGGGGCAGGGCCGTGGCAGCCGACCCGTCCTCGGCCACGGGCCCCGGGGAGGCCCGTGGCCGGCGGGATCGGGAAGTCCAGAGGCCCACGCCGGCAGAAAAGCGCGACGTCGGATGTCCGTCGTCGCCGCCGCCGTCGTTGTCGTCGCCGTCGTCGTCGCCGTCGTCGTCGTCGTCGTCGTCGTCGTCCTCCTCCTCGTCGTCCTCGTCGTCTCCGTCGTCGTCCTCGTCGTCGTCGTCCTCGTCGTCGTCGTCCTCGTCGTCGTCGTCCTCGTCGTCGTCCCTCTCTTCGGCTTCGTGTCTGTCGGCGGCGCGGGTCGGCTACACGCAAGAGTGGCCCTAGGCAAGAGTGACCTTTGGTGCGCGGCTTCAGGGAGGGCCTCGGGGTGCCAAACCCAAGAGCGCAAGACGCTACTACCGCATCGCGTCCGGCCATGAGGGGACCCCCAGTGGGCCTGCACCAAATGTCACTCCGGCGACGGGTCTTACGTGTAGTCGATACAGTAGGGGGCCTTCCACAACAAACCTTCCACAGGAAACCCAACCATGAGACCCCAGGACGTTCATTGATTTTTGGTGTGGGAACGTCCCGCTCGCCGCAGTAAAACCATCGAAAGTCAAGAAATACAGGGCACCCTTGAGACAAGCAGGGTGTTCTTGGCATGGGCCTCCGCTGCCATTGGCGGCGCGCACGAGGGGGCAGGGAGAGGGGGGAGGCTTCTTAGAAAGAGGCCGCTTCTGGGTCGGCGCCGGCCCTACATCGATATAGACAAGGCCCCCGCCTCCCAAGAAGCAGGGGTGCTCATGAGAAGCCTTCCCCCCTCCCCCATACCCCCCTCTGCGAGGGGCCGAAGCTGGGGTTTTGCCCACAGTCGGCTCCCAGAGGCAGTCTCCGACCTTGGACGTCGTGATTTCTGTGCACACGTGGCCGCTGGCCCTCGAGCCTCGGGGACGCACTGACCCAGGTCCATCCAGACCTGGGCCATTCGGGCCTTGCAGGATCCTGCAGGATCCTGCAAGATCCTGC